>BGZK01004052.1:0-16625 GCA_005406025.1 Eumeta japonica | reverse complement strand
GAGTTGATACGAGAGGACCGCGTGAAATGGACCACCGCGAACACTATGAGACTGATCGAGACCTTCGAGAGGGAATGCCCCGAGCTCTGGGATAACAAGCATCCTCTCAACAAAGACAAGATCGCTCGTCAGGCGAAGCAAGAGTACTTAGCGGGTTTGTTTTGTACGACCGTCGAAGAAATAAACAGAAAGACGCACAACCTGAGATGTCAGTTCAATGCGGAAATGCGCAAAATGAAACGCCGTCGGGAGCTCGGCGGCGAGGCGGCGGGGGTGAGCGGGTGGGAGTACTTCGAGCCGCTGTCCTTCCTCATTCCCGCTGCCCCGCCCGCGCCCCCGCTGTCGTCCGTTGCAGCGTCCGAGAACAACGAAGCCAACGATTGCGTTTCTGTTTCAGTCCCTTATACCATCGACGGAATTAATATCGCGGTATGTATGTAGAATACCTTTATACAGTAATTTTTTGTTTTTATGAATCTATTGCGTTTATTAATTATCGCTAAATTCTCTTAAATATCCTTAACTAATTTACTTATATTGATATATTTGTATTATTATGAATTAATAATGCAATGAAATTAAACTATAAATATAGTGAAAATCTATCCGTTAATGAAATGAATCAGACGTAAGTGATAGATACGAAAAAGAAACTAAAATGATAGTTTTATTAACGAGAAAATTTATCTGTTCCGAAATAGGTCAATATAGTTTTAAAGTTAATTTTAAATTATCAGTACATTGTGAGTATAGATAGCAGTATTCATATTTTTAAAAGTTTATTTATTGACTTTTCACGAAACTAATCATCATAATCATTGAGATTCATTTACATCTGTTCCTGATTTTAAGTCAATTCTTAGTACTTTGGTGCTTGATTCATATAATCTGTAAACATGTAGAAAATGCAGTCGTGAATGACGTGAATGCTTTTAACTCACGATTAAATATACAAATTCTGAAAAAATAAGATATAAATGCGAAAAAATCGGGTCATTTAAAAACAAGATACCTATGTACCGTGCTTAGATTCATGTTAATTTCACTCAGTTTCTATAATAATTATAAATATCTAGTTAAGTAAACACAATTGTCAATTTTATTTACTTTCCATTACGTTATACCTATATCGATGTCAAGAACAAATTAAATAGTTTAAAATTTTTTAAGGAAATTGAATCTTAGAAAGAAACGTAATGTCGGACGATCTTAAATCGTAAAGGCATGTATTTCGAACAGTCATAATATTTATTCAGGACTAACCACAATGTAAAAACTATATTTTTTTCTTGAGGAACGACCATACTAAATCAATAGAGAGGCAATTAGGATAGGCGTAAGTCATGAATATTAAAAATTCACATTTTGTGCGGCAGCTGGCTGAATTTCAAGCCGAAGAAGAAGAGCGGTTTGGCACACGCGCCGGCTCTCGGCAGACAGCTGAGACAGCAGCGTCATCTCCGCCTCGGCGGCGCTTGCCCCCCTCCGCCCGCACACCGGCGCACGCGCACTCACTCCATTGGGTCGAAGGCTATTCGCCAACTATACGAGCGAGTGTTAGAGCTGATGAATGCCAGGTCCATAGATTATTTTAGATTCATTATAGGTCTAGTCGCGCGCTGACTAGACATCGCATTCCTTTAAAGCAGTAGATACTTAAAAAAGTGTAATATTTACAGAGCCGTATCTAGTCGTATTGTATCTGATCTGATCTTAGGGTATGTAAAAAGTTTAAATATCCGAATTTTTCGAGTGCGCAAGAAAGGTTATTAGGTTACGTGATACAATAATTAATTTATACTCGCGTTAAGGGTTAATCACAACGATCTCGCCAAATGAAGTAAGCGGAAAATTTGTACAAAATGACGCTGAAGGTGTAGATTTTTAGTGATAAGATGTTTGAATACTCAAGCTTTATTTAGTTAGCGTGCGTTCGGATCAAAGCAATTTTACGGTAAAGCATTTTTAATTCTACGAATTTTCTTTGACTGTTCTCAAACACCTAGTTTTTATAGTAAATAAATTTCATATGTATTTTATCAAAAACTACGACGAAATTAAATTGATACTTTTCAGTCTTTTGTTCGTGTGTGACAATCGCGAATTTTTCAAAAGCTGATTGTTGAAATAACGAATACGATATTTTTTCCACTTGTCCCTTTCAGTCATTGCGACTGTCTGAAGGTTGAGCGATGATGATGATGATGATGATGAGGAATGGATTTTAATTTCTTTATTTAAACATGTCTAAATGTTTAAATAAATTAATTAAAAAAATTCATCAGTCAACACCAAAAGCTTCCAATTATAAATCGAATGTTTATTTTTAAGCGCACCGTTCACCGTCTACGTCATCAATTAGGCGAAACAATATTTTGTGTTTTTAATTAAAATAAAATCGCTAAATAATGATAATTTTATGATTAAGCAATTTTTATATTTTCAGATATTCGGAGATTTTGTTGCATCAGAACTTCGCATGTTGCGGTCAGACGAATCCCGGAAAAAATTAAAACGTTTAGTGCAAAAAGCCATTCTTGAGATTGGTGAAGAAGATGATTACCAATCTTTCCGATAGCTTTTTATTTATTCCTGGAAGTGTATTACTGTAATTAATAATAAGTAAATCCTTCAAAGATAATATGTATTAAATTTTGTTTAAAGCGGAATGTAAAATATTACTCATTAAAAACCGAACAAGTGCGTATAATACGTGAGGGTTCTGTACAAAATGAATTATGCATGTAGATATTTAATCTATTAAAAGTCTCAATAATTTTTGTCTGTTTTCGATACAGACACTAGACAGAGATATTGAACCTAGGAATTCTAAAAGTTTTGCTTTTTTTATACAAAAATATTTTTGAATATTCTTAAAAATATCCGAATCTTTGAAAACATTAAGTTTTTAAAGGGGGATGTTAAAAAATATTTTTTCATATATTGGTCTATATTACGTTCCGTATTCTAATTACAAGTGTAAGTTTGTGATCACAACTGATTTTTTTTTTCATGTGGAATAACTAAAATTAATAATTTTAACATTTTTCCCTTATTTATGCGGTGACACTTTTCTTGTCAAATTACGTGATTCTATGCCAATGGGAAGTACCCTATAAGTTTTGATTTAGTTCCACGTTTTAAAATATGAGATGTAGGTATATGACCGAATTTTGGCTGAATTTTTTGATTGCATATTCTTATAGTACTTGGATTTTTTTTTACAATTCCAAAGGACCCCAGACCTAAGTATTTGGTATTAATTTAAACTCAACACTTCTACGTGACCCTGAGGTAAAGGGTCTTCATAGACGGACGAACAGACAGACAGACGGATAACAAAGGGATCTGACCTATAAGGCTTCCTTTTTCCTTTAGAGTTACGGAACTCAAAAAATTCACTTTTTTGTCATTATTGTAAAACTTAAATTTAAATTATAAACTAATAATTCAGGATCGTCTTTAGCGTCGATTCATCTATTTTTTATATGATTTTAAGGGTTCTGTACTTCTAAAGCAACCCTTGTAGGATAGCTTTATTGTCCATCTGCGCATCCGTCTCTTGTCTGTCAAGTTACTTTTTATCAGGAATGAGTAGAAGTATCAAGTTGAAATTATTATCAAATACCAAGTCTATAATAACTTGACACTATAAAAAATCAAGTACATATCTCAGTCACCGCTATTAAAAAATACGGCTATTTATGTCGCATATTTTGACACTCGCAAATATATCAAAATCTATGGGGCACTGTCCGTTGACCTAGAGTCGTAAAATTTGTTTAAATGCAAAACGCAAACAAAGTGAGAATAAATAAAGGAATATTTATATATCCGCACAAATAAAGGAATGAGTCTGAAAATTGTTAACATGCATTTTTTTTTTGTGATTAAAAAACTGACGTTGCAATTGAAGTTTTGACTGTGATGTAGCCTGATGTATGGAGAAAGGTTGTTATAAAAATTTAAGATTTCCAAAAATTCTGTTATTTGAAAAAGATTTTCGATTTTTTTTTGTAAAAAAGAAAACAATAAATGTTATTAAATTCCCGGGATCGTTATTTTTCCAGTATCAGTGTGGAAAATAGGTAAAAATCTTCAAGATTGGGAAGAAATATTTACCGTACATAATTAAGTATGTACGGAACCCTCAGTTTGCGAATCCCATTCCCACTTTCCCGCTGTTTTTTTCAGTCTTCAACATATTTTTTTTTGGCAAGAAAGAGACGAATTATTAGCGTATGATGCGATAGCGAGAGAGGTAGAAGTGAACTGCATGCATTCACACGCGCAACTGAATGCAAACGGAAAAAGATGTAGAATATAAAAATTACTCGGTAAATCAATTGTCTTATAAAACCTAATACGAGTAATCGGTTTATAGTTGTGGGTGAACATAAAACTCTTTCCATCTAACGTTAATTCTTGACCATCAACTTGTTAAAATAAGCATGTTAACAGTGTTTTGTATATTATTGACAATTATTATACGACGGTATTATAAATTGAGGTCAATATATTTTAACAATTTATAGGCCAAAGCCACTCTGTTAAATAATTATGATTTAAAAAAGCAGAAATAAAGGACTCGTATTATCGATTGTACCCCTATGACGACAGGGTGTTAAAGTCGATGTTATCATGTCATTACGAATGGCCGCTTGTCTCGAGTACTAGTACAAACACGAATTAATCACTGGTACGAACGCGGGCGGCGGGGGCAGGGTGCGGGGCGAGCGGGGGCGCCGGTCCCTAATTGCCCACTCGGAGCCACAATAGAGACTCGCCCCGCTACAATTACGGGCCCCTACGCTTAACAACGGACATATTAAGATGCCAGAGGTGGCATTTTTTTGTTTTTGATAAATAAGAAAATTTTCCGTTTATCTTGGAATATTGTTTATTATCATCTGATAGATGAGAATTTCATATTTATAAATTTACAGAAACTCTATGTACTGAATTATCGAAGTCCTGATAAAACAATAATTAGCTTTAAAATTCGAAACGTTCGTTTAGTTAAAAGAATGATCCTGACAGTAGCGTATTAAAATTTTAACATACTGACGCTTTTAGTGTCTTGTTTGGGTAATTTAATATTAAGCATTTATATAATTCCACAAAGACAAAGCCGAAGGTATACTAGCAAACAACTATAATGAATGCCAATATTTCTAAATAAATGGAAATATATATAAATTATTAAACATAATATTTCTGTGGAAAATTTAGGTTTAGTATTTAAAAATTAATTTTAGTTCATAAATTTAAAATTTGCACCAAAACACGTCAAAGTGTCATGGCGTCGCTTGCTTACGTCACTTTAGAGTACAAGGATCATTCGGCATATGTAAACATTATCTAATTCATATTTAATTTGGACATTTTACTAGTTTTTACATTAAAACATGACTTCGAAAGCATATAGGTGGTGTTCCGTCCCTCTGTGTACTAACACGTCCATAAAACTCCTGAGAAGTTATTTATTTTCGTTCCTTTCGATACGAAATTAAGAAAGAAGTGGCTTGAACTTGCAAGACGTGATTTGAAAGGAATATTACCCACTACTCAGCTTTATTTTTGTGAAGATCACTTTGACGTAAGTATTTACTTTTACTTTGTACAATTTTGTTGCTAAATTAATTATAAGCTAATTTTAAGAGAAGAAGTAAACATTGATATACAAACTTTTGGAGGTTAGGAATCTCTTACTCACTCTTACTTATTGTAATCAAATCCTCAATGAATGAGCTATTAAAAGGTATTTTATTTCATTTTCAGTTACCAAATGATATGGCAAACTATATGGAGTATCATGTGATGGGGTCAGTGTCGCAGATTCGCATGAAACCTGGGTGCGTTCCCTCAAAATTTGAATGCCAACCCGATAGAAGAAAACGAACTTCCGACTCAAACGAAAGGAAATATATTGCGAAAAGCAAAGAAGAGAGGTCATTGAAGAAGTTGAGCAAAATTACAAAATAAAACAACTACAACTGTTGCAACAAAACAGCTAGAACTTGAAGACCCATCCCCGGAACATCAGCCATGCAGAAAGTACTACAAAAGATGCACCTAAGATGGTAAATAAATCCATTCAAGTGTATATAACAAATAAGTTCAGAAGTAAAGCTGTTCAAACAGAAATAAATTCAGTAGATCAGATGACTTCACCATTGAAACCCTTTTGTCGTTCTGCTTTTACTTCACCATTTAAAATCAAAAGTACCAAGCCATCCATATCCACCATACAAAAATGTACCAAGAAATTAATAGGATTTCAGGATGATTCTGACAGTGATATTTCATATACACCATCTGTGGCACATAGTGAATCACCATCAGTGACATCTTTAAAAATTAAATCTTCTTCGGACTGCAGTGAATTAATTGAAGACGATAAGAAACAAGAGGCATCAAGAATCTTGGCATATACATTGCAGAAAATAAAAAAGAACCCACGGTCTTACATTGGAGTTCCTAACAGTTGTTACTATCTTATAGATTTAATTGAAAAAAAGTTGAATATTCCCACACACCATATAATAATGTGCTTAAAAAAAATTAAATTAAATAGTAGTTTCAGAGAGCTTTCTGATGATTTTTGTATTTCTCCGACATATGCCAGCAAGATATTTCTGAAAAATATACCGCTAATAGCTAGTTTGATGCGACCTTTTCTTTTTGTCTTAGATAAAGATTCCATAAGAAAAAATTTGCCTATGGCCTTTATGTAAGTTGTATTATAGACTGCTTAGAAATTGAGATACAAAGCCTTCAAAGCATTGAACCAGGCTCTCTCCTGGTCAGAATACAAAAAGCTAATACGATAAAGTATCTTGTGTCTTGTACTCTAATGGACTAGTCAATTATATTTCTCCAGGATATGGAGGAAGAATTACTGACACATGTTTGGTCGAATCTTGTGATTTTATAAAGTGTTTGCAACCAGGTATGTGTGTGATGGCTGACAGAGGTTTCAAACATGTAGAACAATATTTAAGAAAACAGGGAGTGCACTTAGTACGACCTCCAAGTGTTGCAACTGGTACAAAGCTATCAAAACATGAGGCAAGGGAAACAAAACAAATTGCAAGCTTAAGGATTCATGTGGAGAGATTGATTAGACGCTTACGTGAATTCTGTATGTTAAAGCCGCATGCATGTGTAAATGTTAATTTAGTCAAAGTGCTAGATGATGTTATAGCCATTGCCTGTGGATTGATTAACTTACAAGATTCTTTGATCAAATAAATATACATATGTTTATTTGATCAAAGAATCTTGTAAAATCAAATCAATCAGATTGATCAAGAATATAATATATGTCAGTTCAGTTTCAGAATAATGTTAGATTCAGTTTCAGAAATCCTGTTTGACTGTACAATTTTGAGTGCAAGTTATTGTATTATGCAGATAATTAAATAAAGAATCAGTATTATTTCGAAGTTCATATAGCATAATGTTACTTTGCTTAAACTCGTTTGTTTAATATGTTACAATGTTTTTGTAAAGCGATTTTCTTTCTTTCTTTTCTCATATAACAATGACCTACTGTTTATATATTTTTATTTTGTTAATACATACATACTTACCAATATTAAGTTTCAACCAGTATTACTGTAATTACTTGATTAAAGTCACTACGGTTATTTATGGAAATGACTATAACTTAGCTCTGTACTATTACCCTGTACTATTATAAAAATATATTCATAAACTTGTGTTATGGGATACTAACTAAACAATAATATATTTTATAACATATACATATACTACCCTGCCACACATTTCTGTGGCTCATTATACCTATACGTTTAATTTACAATAATAAATACTGAAAACATTATCTTTTAAGTTGGTCCATATTATAAATGGTAACAAAATTTTATCAAAATCTGTTCAGTAGTTTAGGAGTCCATCGTGGACAAACAATGTGACATGTAATTTTTATATATACAAGGATAGATAAACACCCAAGACCCCGATCAATCTGAAAAAGATCATTTTCCATCTTGACCTGGCCGGGGATTGAACCCGGGTCACTCTGTGTAGCAGTGTGGCGTGATAACCACTGTACCACAGAGCTAATCTAACATAAAACATTGATATAAGTGAATGTAAATAAATATTTATATAGTATTGTAAATTAGTATATAATATGTGAAAATCATCTGAGGTTTATCCTACAAATAAAAACATTTTTACATAAACTGGTTTTTATTTATAACATTACACTTTTATACAATACTGGATATACATTATCCTTCCACAAAGGGACTATTACCTTAAGAAAATCTGATACATATTTTTAATCATACATAATTTCCATTATATCTACTTTCTTATTGGCACTGTAGTTGCAGTCAGCTACACAAAAGTAGCCTTTTTTTTATGTCCTGTTAGTAACATTTGAAGTTGCATTTGCACATAAAACTTTTGGGTTGGTTTCCCATTGTTTACATATGTTTTAACTGTTTTTTTGACTCATAGGACACTTAATTTCTATTATACTATTTTCACAGATCCCATCAGGTGAACCCGCTAGCATGGGACATTTTTAGATAAGAATAAACCACATATTCTAATTTTCTTTTCCAGGTTGGCACTTACAGTTTTCCTCACTTCATCCTCCAAAATTCTACCACGTTTCATAGCTGTTGTGTCTGGAATTTTTCCACCCATTATTACTGCCATCAGAGTGCCGTCACTGGTTTTACACCTACTGAATTCATACGCTCTTGAAGCAGTCACTCTGCCATACCTTAATTCATACCAAAGCTTACTTTTATGTTGCTCCCTTGTTTCTTCTTCTACATTGTTGATGTCAGCATCAGAAAATATCACACTATCCAAAAATTTATCACAACATTTTTCTTTATATTTCAACACTAAATTGTCCATTGATAGACTTAGTAGTCTATCCAAAACATAGTCCTTTTGGTATTTCATTAATTCACACTTGGTTAGCCTTCTTCTCTTCCCTTCTTCTACAAACTTTTCAAACACTTCGGTAGTAGATGGTAAACTAGGGCTACCCTTAGATAATTCCTTAGCAGTTATGTATTTAAGGGTACTCCCAACTCTAGAAAGTTTGGATTTCATCCAATAGCATTCTATGGATGTGCAAGATGGGTCTTCACTTCTGCGATGAACCCACATTAAGAATGCCATGGCATGTTTGCAGCCTCCTGTGAAGCCACACAATCATGACATTCTACTGACTTAACTGTTTCTTCTTGTTCGTCGACTACCAAAGACACTCCATACAACTTGGCATGCACTTTATGTTCTGGGCAGATTTTAGCTTTTATTGTGCACAAATTTCCTTCACGTTTGAGCTGAACATAGCTTACAGCATCATCACCATAAGATGCCCTAGCGGACCTGAAATAATTAAAGCAATGGTAAATATTTAATTGCAAAAAGAAATATTTAACATAAACATAACCTCAAATTGTAATATTGGATGTTATACTGAAATAGGTACAATAGCTATGCTTTGAACGAATTATTTTTATGGTTTAAATAATTAATTAACTGTTTAATACACAATACTTACATGGAAGTTTTAACATTTCTAAATTCTGCTGAACAGAAGTCTTTGTTTGATGCCAGAAACGTTCCTAGCATTATCAAGTCGATTCTTGGTAAATTTGCGCTGGAAGCCTTTATAAATCCTTGTTCCATGACTCAATTTAGCGTAATCAATTTACACAAAAGAAATTGAAGTTAATAACAAAACAAAAACGGCGTATTTAATTAAAAAAGCGAGCGTCTATTATGTAATTAAAATGTAAACAAAGAGAAAGAACTCTAACGTGACGTCACGCGCTCTGATTGGCGTTCAACATTTCATGGCGGATTGCCGTATTTAGCGATTTTATTTTATCGATTATATATTCATCTTGCTTTTAATTATGAAAAAAATTAGAGTTTTAGAATTAGGAATTTTGTAATAATATACACACAAATTATTTCAATGAAATTTACTTGTTGTCATCATGCCGATTGTTGTTCTTAGAAATTTTATGCAGCGCCATAGTCATTTTTTGTAGACAAAATTTTAAAGGAACATATTTCTAAGTCATTAAAAGGTAGCAACAATCAAATTCTGAAATTTATGTTAACATTAGTGCGCTCATTAAATAAGAAAGGTGTTTATAAAAGTATTAAATAGTTGAATTAATTAGACGTAAATCACAATTAAGTATTTACAATAATATACAGGTCTGTAAATGTATATAAATAGTAAGTACCCACAAAGAAATCTGTGCCAATTAACTGGTTACCATCAAAAATGACGTCAACGAATTTTCTTTTTTTTTAAGTTATACATAAATAAGCCTTTGAAATATATTTTAGTAAATAGTACAACGTACCAATTTTCAAACGTTGTGTTGTTTTTTCAAACGAAAAAACAACTATCAGTCCACACAAACTAAAACATAATTTACTCCTATAAGTAGTTTGATTTTCAAAAACTGTAATTGTTTTTTTAATATTCTTTTTACAAATGTCCACTTCCAGAAGTTTTCAGTATGACCCATATATAAGTGGAGATCGGGAATATAGAAACTATTGTTGTTTATTAGATGTACAATAAATGAATGTCGTATTTATTACAATATTCAATTAGAAAGGGTTTGAATGTTAGTTGATAATCGATTAGATTTTAATAGTTTTCAATTATCGTTTTCGAATTGATAAATTCAGCGAATAGCGATACAATTATAAAACAGACACACGTTTATAGTGCTATTTATTACAATAGTATCCATTGAAAATTTGCTGCAAATTATGCCGTATCTGACAGCTTAAACTCTATGTCGTTCGCGCTGCGGTCAACAGATACAGCTGATACGCACGCTCCGCCCCGCCCGCGCGCCCGCCGTATCGACACACCCTTCACCCAAACATGGCTTTGTTTACTTATTAAAAACACCAGGGCAGGTCGAGGGAAGGACTGTGCCGCCACCCACGCACAGGACTCCGAAGAGGTTAATACAATAATTGGCAGGAATCGGTGGCGATTCGATTTTGCTGTTGTAATTGGACATTGTTTGTTATTCATTAAGGGTTGAAAGTGCCTCTTGACTAGGATTATACCAAGGTAAAGAATTAAAAAAAATGAGATCATTCTCATTGTCGAAATAGGGAAGATATGCAGTTTTGGAACACATAATTATATATTATAATGTAGACGTTATAAAGGTACATTATAAGTAAGCGAAAATGTGGTTTGACGCAGTTGAATCTTATAGGATCTTAATTAGACAAAAATCAAGTCAAATACACGAGAAACCGTACACAAAAGTTATTGATTCATTGAAGAAAAATGGAACGAATAATGATCTATAACCTATTATTCACTTATCCATATGAAATAGGTTCAGCTGTTCAGACAATTTGGAATAATACTAGAACTAAAAAACAGACTGGTTACAGAATAAAAGGTTTAATTTATTGAATGATGTGCTGCAATAGTAAATTTATCATTAACCGTGTGCTCTGTTCGGGGAAACAACGTCAACAGTACCCAAAGAATTATACAAAATTCAGCAAAAGACCAGTGATACAGCGGCGCATCAATTCATCATGAAAATCAAGTGTAAAAACACCTGCTTATTTGTTGACACAAATGTAGAATGAATTTTTATTTACGACACGTAATAAACAGATACCTGTTAAGTTTTATTCAATATGGCTACACCTCGACTACATCTGTTGTTATTTGTTAGATAATTAATAATTTATGCTTTTAAAGATCGTATTAGGAAAACAAGTTTCACGATTTTTATCCAACACTCTTTTATTTATTTAATGTACAACGAAAGTTGAAGCAAATAAGGCGTTCATAGTTACGTGTGCGTGTGTTGCTGTTTCTGTATAGGTTACCATGGTAACGTCATTGTAGAACGTTACAATATAATGGTCTCGCTCGTCCTTGCGCACACTCAGTGTTGTAGCGCGAAGGGGATGTCAAGTGTTTACCTGATCTATTCGACGCATTTACAGTATGTTCATGTCTTTGTTTGGTGCAAATTTTTTGTAATAAACAATGATTTTTCTTATAATATTTTAAATAATTATTTTCCATTTTAGTTACGTTGAGAATTGTAATAAAACAAAGCGACCTACTTCATTTATTAAACTTACCTCCTTTCTTCCTTCGGTTAGCTATGTACTTTATTTAATTAATAATTTAAACATTCCTATTATTACAAAATTATAAAAAAATAACACGTCACGCACCATATTGAAAAGCAGTTTTTAACAGTCACTGGCGGATTATTACTGAATTATAATATTCGAATTTGTTTAAAAAAAAAAATCTGATCGCCCTAAATTCAAAAATCACTGCATCATTTTTTAAGAACGTCATTAAAATATTCTGTTTCACAAAATAATCTAGATATTTACAACAGCCAATCAGACGTGGTGAGTTTGTGCAATTTAAAATAGGATCTAAAACCAGAAAAGTAATTTGAATGACTTCGAATAGCTATCGAAAACAAAAGCCTTTCTAAAACGACTGTTCATAACTGGTTCTAAGAATTTAAGGGTGTTCGAGTAATTTTGGCGGATGAAGAGAGAAGTCGCCACCCTTTGCCATCTGAAGGCGGCCACTCCTTTCCAAGGAAAGGCACGTTTATTTTCTGTTACAGAAAAAAAAACCCGTTGTCAGTGAAAAAAACAATTCAAGAAAAAATGCTAATTAAATACAAAGAGGTTTAAAATATACTGCAGGTTGGATCAGGAAGTGAGCATAAAATTTTTCAAGGGTCTTTTCGTGTAAGGAGAATATTCTCACACTGAGTAATATACAACTCAACGCAGATTCAAGTAAAAGGTGCCGTGACAGAATAGCAAAATTCGAAGCAGGCTCGTATAGACGCGTTTACGATATTGTTACGAGTGTTAAATCATGCATCAATCGGTATAATCCAGAAACGAAGTGTCAGTCAAACATATGGCTGTTTCAAAATAAACCGACGACTATCGAAGAGAAGTGAACGAAAATTAGAAACTAAACTTTTAAAGTAATGTTTGTTTGAGGCATTAGTTAGTGTCACAACACACATCAATGAGGAATGGTATGTAACCAAATGTTTGCCTGAAGTGTTTAGTGTTATGAACACCAAATTACGGAATACCGGCCGAATATCGATCATTGTTCAAGTTATTATTTTACTACGACATGGCGTCCGCGTTCTCGGCGCTTAAAACAAGGAACTTTCTGAAAACACACCAATCAAACTTATAGGTCGCCCGATTTAGCACAGTGCCTTTTTTGTTCTTCAAATTAAGAAAAAATATTTTTTAGAGGAGAGAGATGACTTGGATGCATTTGAGAAAGCGGTTAAAGACGTGCTTCATGCAGACTGGAAAAGGTGTTTTGAAAGGTTATTTAGACATATGAAACTTTTGGAGAGTTTTTTGAAAAGATGTAATAATAAACCGGCCAAGATCATGTCAGAATATGTTCAATATTCCAATGGTTCTGAAGCCGTTACCGCAAAGAAATGCACTATAGACGAAAAAACTACTTTGTTTCACTTTTTACCATGTTTCCCGCACAGAATAGGTATAAGCACTTTAGTCACCTATAATTGGAGAAACAAGTAGGTATGTCGACTATTACTCTTAAAATAATGTATACTAAAAAACACTACCAAAAGAGCGTATCTTTGTGTCACTTACGTCCTTTTGTTGAGAAACCAGTTTTTCGGCAATAACTCAAAACAATGTATCCGATCATGTTCAAAATAATTTTCCTTGAAAGTATTTACTAAGCGTTAACTTTGTGGTTTTTTTTTGACTTACTGTTTTAAAAAATAGAGGGAAGAGGACTCAATTTACGTTACTTTCAGAGCGATTATATCCGAAAATATTCACTTAATCAATAAAATGGCTTAGAAACTTTAAAATGTTTTAATACAACCGGCGAAATATGTACCACACATTGATGTTTGCTGAAATTTTTTTTCTCAGATTCTGTATGATGTGCATGTTTGAACTGCCCCCTAAAAACAATTATTTTTGTTATTGAACTACAAAATTAATTAGTAAATTATACAAAACACCTACACTATAAATTTTACCAATATACATGTTGTAGTTTTTGAGTAACATGTCTGTGACATACGGACGGACAGTCATGGCGAAACTATAAGAGTTCCGTTTTTGCTATTTTGGCTCGTAACCCTAAAAAAGATTAACCTATAGTATATTTTTTGAAGCGTCGGAAAACTTGAAGAGTACTCTACATTCGTTAAATAACAACGTTCATTGACGATACAAATACTATTATTAGTCATGAAAACTCCTTAACAAAGTCTAAAAAGTAAAAACTTAAAAAAGTATGAGAATTTAATCAAATAAATACGTTTCTGTGAGTATTATATCCGCTTCAACTCTCGTTGTGATACCACGTGTGATACTGTATAAGTCGACGGGTATTTCCCAAATGGGTAAGCAGAAACCAGAGATTTCCATCGGTAATGCAATTTCCTACATACATCCCTTGCCTCACTGATAATAATCAATCATCAAACTCGTCCGTTACAATTTAAAATTTAATGGCATACTAATTTGGCCTCCAAAACATTTTTAGGGTCTCTTATAGACTCTTCCAGTAGTCACATTTGCTCTGTAGACCTATTTTGTCAGTCTATTAACTTCCTATTTACCTTTACAGACAGAGTAGAAAACACATTATTTATCACATATGATTTCAAACGACCCCTATTTTCACATCACTATTCCCATATTTTCCAAGGAAATCACACGTACTACGTAGAGATTACATTTTCACTGCAATGATGCTACTTTCATATTTGTCCTGCTCACCCATCATTACCTTCTGTAATTTCATGGGGAGATTTAGTTTCATTTTGTATCAGGTTTCAATTCTCTCACAGGCTTAACCTCTCATAATCTTTTTATTTCAACCAGAACCTTGAGCCATCTACGTTAGCTTTGTGCGGGTCACGGGTTGCCAGTTACCGTTGTCTGTGTGTTTATGGTCCCCTACCAATTATTACTTTAATTTTGTTACAGCTGTTATATAAATATATACATTTTCCTCTTAGCTTTCAAATTTCATCTAATTATGTCGCTTTAACTAAAGATTTCAGGCATTTTTTAATTATTTACTAAGCTTTATTCATTCTATTCAATTTATTCCCTATATTCTTACAAAAATTTAGAAATTTTATTCTCTACGTACGATTTTTCAAGATTTTCGGGAAGTCCTGTCCCTTGACCCTGCTGTCTATTTCCATTTCCAGGTCTGCACGCTCCCGCATAAACATGTTACTACTCTAGATAGCGCAGTATCTCTTGTTCTATAGCGGGGTCACAAGCGCAGTACGGCGAGTCCTTCAATTTAGCGCTCGGAGTGCGGTCAAACCCAAAATGGGCGCACAGCCCTGCCCTCCGCAACCATCTCGTAGAGGTCACGCCTAGCTTAATGATCCAAAGGTTGATAAAGACCGTGCAGAAGGGATCGAGTCGGAGCGTCGAGTACCACGTCTTCTTCTCTCTATGCCGCCATTTCGTCAGGGCCGCACCGACTTTGCCTTGTATACCGCTACCGTTGGTATAGATTGCGGCCCGACCAGGGCGAGACAGTCCATGGTTTGAGATTCTAAATCCTCGATACTTTCGTACCCGACCTCGGGCATGTGCGCAGGGTGAGGTAAACCGCCGAAATACACGGTCTTTTGAGCTCCCGATCGATAAAAGTATCTCCCAAATCCTTTTCGGGCTTCACCTTGTATATCCAGACCGCTTGTTTCATTCTGATGTCGAGAGGAAGTAGCCTCGAGAGAATTATAGCGGAATGCAGGGAGACTGTACGGTGAGCCCGGCATACCCTTCAGAGCGACGCTGCGTTACATAGCGTCATGCATCTATCGCACACCAAGCTTCCTAGTCGCCGATGCCCAAGTGCACGAGGCGTACAGCACTATAGGCTCTATCACGGAAATGTATATGATCCTCACTAGTATATGATGTATAGGATCTCAGGACTCAGACCCCACTCCTTATATATGTTTGTAGCTTTGTTGCAAGCCTTAGCGACATGGGGAATAAACTTTAGTTTTCTATCTATCGTCAGGCCGAGGAGGAGTATTTTGCCGACCAGGCTTATATACTCGCCATTCATGTGTAAAACTGGGTCGTCGTGTTCGAGCTTTCTGGTAAGCACCATCGAATTTGATTTCGATGGCGCAAACCTCAGCTAATTTCTGACTCCCCAGTCAGAATAACATCGCATTACAAAGAGGTACATAAGAATAAGTAATATAAAATGAATAAATAAACATAAAATAAAGATCCCTTACCATTCTATAAGTATGCTAAAGATGGAAGAAAGAGTTGATTGAATCTGATTCTACGGAATGCTATAGATGAACAAGGGCCGTGGTCGCCATGCTACGGGGGCGGCAAAAAAAAAAAACTGTCGCTGTCACCAACACGATGACAATTTCCGCGACAGAAGGCTTAATTTGCTCCCCGAAACAGGCGTCAAATTATATAATTTAACTTAAGTTAAAACTCTATCGCTAGATCTCCTCGTAGTCAGTTAACATAATTAGCCACTGAAGCCTGTTTCA
>BGZK01004051.1:0-16627 GCA_005406025.1 Eumeta japonica | reverse complement strand
TTAGTACTGCTAAATCTAACTACTAAATATATTATTGTTTCAATAATATATGACTACACTATTTGTGAGTAAATTGGATTGCCAACACATTTGCCTCTGGTTTCATGTGGCAAATGACACCAGAGGCAAATTGTATTCCCTTGAATTTATATTCCCAAAGCAACAATAATAATTATTCAACTCAAAGCTATGCTGTCTCAAGAAACGAAAACAGAATCAAAATCGAAAGTGGAACCGGGTTCGAGATTGACATTGATCGATATGAAACAAAATTTAATACATTCTATGTCCATGCTGGCGGAGCTACGGGCATTAACTGTATGGGCAAACCACCCACAAAAGGAAAGGCAAAACAACATCTACCGGGCTAGCTACTTAGTTATGAAATATTTTTTTTTATACTGCTTCCTGTGTATACAGTCTTGGTACTCGGTTGAACGTTGACAGGCAATCGAGACGTTTTAGTTTTTTTAATGAAAATACGGCCCATTAAATAATGTTTTGTACTATTTCTTGCGTATGTTGTCCTAGTCATCGGAATCCGAGTTACGTCGGCGCGTGACATGCTCAAAATACACTCTTGATCAGATTTTTCTAATGCGCCAAAAGAAGTTTACATTCAAAAATCGCTACTTACAACCAAATTACTAGCGAATTCAAACTCGCATTGAAAACGTACGAATCACATATGAATTTATTCGTCCTCCAAGACTTTGTCTAAAGATAGTCATATAAATAATGTCAGATGCCACATTGCAATTCCAATTACTTAATTTATACAAATTGTAGACAGAGTTAAGAATTGCAACAGGTAAATATGTGGATCCTATTAAGGATCAATATTTCGTATTCAATCAGAAGATTGAATACGAAAGTTGTAATTAAACAATATTTTCCGAAGTGTTATGAAAATGAATTGGATCATTGAGAGAGAGACACATTTTTTATTCGGCATAAAGGATGTACATTCATTGAAAGTCAAAAGATATTTATTTATTTATCAACTCTTCGGAAATACATAAAGAAGACGAACAGGCAAGAAACTTCTTAATTTTGACCTTTCGACAAAGTTAACCAATCCTATTCGTTTGATTAACTTTATCGATTCCAGCAGATACTGCGTTGCTGGATTGAGAAGAGGAACAGACTAATAAATTTTAACAGTCGGATGAAACCGATTCCAATTCTGCAAAAAAATCTTATAATTTTTGCTTAATTGACAACAAATGCATCCAATGAGATAAAACCTGCTCAAAAATTATTTAGCAAAGTACTGAATGTGCATAACCCTCCTTTTCCCGTGTTCTGGGTAATGCATGCAGTATGCAAAGAAATTTATTTTAGTAAATTAATTAAACCAAGTAATAGATGCTGTGGAACTGAGTATCAAGAGCTTATATAAAGATTCGGACATTGTTTACTATATGACCGTTTTCACTACATAACTAAGCAAATTTTGAATAAAATTCAAACTGTCCTACAGCGGGGTAGATTTCAATTAATACCACGACTTTATAAATATAAGCAGAGCAAGAAAGTGAAGAATTGAAAAAAAAAAACTTACGTTTACATTCTGTTGCACTCTCAATATATCATCATATATAGAAGAAAGAAAAAAAGTGCGATTTCCGTAAATCACTCTGCATTACCACGGATTATAGGAACATTGTCTTATCAGCTGTTTTGATTAATTTGATATGTTGAATTTTTACTTCAAGGAAAGTATACAATTGTACTTTTTTTTAAATATAAATGTCGTTATAGCGAACATAATTATTACAAAAAAAATATTATTACAGGAGGATTTTTTCACATTCCCGACAACAATTTGTATTCTGTCCGCGGAAGAAAGAATTGGGGCCTTAATAAATTCACCTTTCCATCTCGGAGTAATTTACGTCGAGGGTGACCTGATTTATTTCAGTTTTCACGTGATAATAATTCACCTGCGCCGAATCCTGAAGGAAAATTACAGGGGCTCGCGAAAAATTCTAATTGCCCCACCTGTAATTTAGTGGGAAATAGTCGATGAGATAAATGGAGAAACGTGCTTTGCAGAACACAATTGGAATCGGTAATACAAGTGGAGTTGAGATTTGAATCACATATAGTTTATAATGCTAACCACGTAAAGAACAGTAATATAGAAAGATGAATGTATGAATCATTGACGTATATATATATTGTAAGGCGTAGTCCAGGGCGAATGACCTTTAGGCCCTTCTCAAAGTCCAGGAATTCAAGTATTTAAATAAAAAAGGTTTCAGACTCTGAACCGTTTATTGTTCGGTTCTTTATTGTTCTCTCCTTACGTATTTCAATACGATCTCTTATCAAGTTACTTATAACAATCCACTTTTCCATCACTATTGAAGCTTATGCACTTTGACATGAGCCCTCATCCCCTTTCTCTGTTAGTTTCTTTTTTCACTTGTTATTGGCGAGATCGGATTCGAATATTGTATCCTAGTTTCATAGTTTAATTTTAAGTCGAACACGAACCCTCATTTGCTAAATTAAGCACGAAGGCCGGATGCCTCACATGCCACCTGCTCCTAGGTCCGCTACTACAATATACATATAGCTCTCGATGTACACAAAGAATATGTGTACTCAGGATCGTTGTTAGGCGGTTTGATCTGACCACAGACAAATTTGCCAATTAGTCTTTAACTTAATTCAAATTAACTCGCTCCGGGCCTCGGAAATCATGTCGGTCCTAGACACTTCGTATAATGAACAATGAAACGCTGTCGGCTTTTTTTTTCAAAGCGACTTTGCGTTCATTTGTTTTGCTATCGTGAGCACTTGTCATTGCATGCAACGACAAATTTTAATCTGATGTTAGAACTGAGAAGTAGACACTGGAATTTTCGTCATAACAAATGGTATACCTGTCGAGTTTGTTCTCGATTATTTTGTCAGCATGAACACTTTTCATTGCACAAAACAATAAAACTAGCGAATGATTAGAAAGTGGGTACGGAACTCTCTCACAGCCCCGTAGAATTTGTGCTCATCCGTTTCATTATTATAATCATTTGACGATTGTTTGACGATGACGAGAGTTTACTCAAGGAGCCGATAGGTGGACACTGCATATTCAAAATGGCGATTGGTAAGCCCTTCGAGTTTCAGCCTATTCATTATGTTGAATACTATCTACTACGTATACCCTCCGGGTCGCGATGCCAAAAAATTGTAAGAACTAAGATATTATATCAGTCGCGGAACGTGACGTGGCTGGGTCCGTTGACGCCTATTTTCGCCGGTGACCAGGATCGTTGACCGTGATTGTCTGCTTCTTTTTTTTGTTGTGGAATTAAATTTGCTTTTCTTGATGTGTATACCACCATTTGTCTATACGCCCCAGCAAGGGTTTACAGTTCCTGAATTCATATCCGAAATAATTAAAAATGTAAAGAAAGAACTGATATAAGTTTTTCTGTTTAGCGGGTTGTTGAAAAAGACTATGTGGAACTTGAGTGGCTGTTGTGATGAGTGTATACAGACCACCTTATTTTTCTTATGATTTATTTGAATCTATTGTGCGTTGAAACTTTATGAGACTAAAATAATAACAAATACAATGTAATATGTTGAGATCTTAATGTGAATTTATTAAATGTCACTAGTAACAGCAGTAGGATTCTGGAATTCTTCGAATGATATAATTCATCAAATCTCTTTTCAGAGCCTACCTTTAAGACCTGTCTTAAAAATATTTACAATGTACATATTGAACCTCATAAGAAACTTAGTATTAAAAATTTAAAATAAGATCACAGTCGTCAATCGCCTTTTAAGGACACTGAAAAAAAAGTTATAAGTTGTGTACTAGAATATGAAAAAGAGTTCATTATATTTGATTGAATATCATTCAAAAGGTTCTGAAACTACAATACTGTGATGATTCTAATGAATTATAAAACTTAATGTAGAATAACTCAGTTTCAGTTCCAGTTTGTAGTTTTCAAAAAACTACCTAAAATTAAGGGTTGCAATCTTAACTTACAGCGTAAAATAGATGATAACATTTTGAATGAGGTTGAAGAGGATTTTTTTTTAATTTACTGACATTTCAATTCAACCATCCTTTCAGTGGTAAAGTCATATTGTGGGTGATTTTATAAGATCGCAAAAATGGGCCGGTTCGACTGATAGGATACCGCCCTCTCACAGAATACAGAAGTGAAGTTACAGCGTCCGCTATTCGTTTTCTTTCGTTGAGAGAGATTTCCGGTGGCTCATTCTTTCTTCCATCACCAATCTCCCCTTAATCGCCCCGCTCCACTCTCAATCATTATCGCATACCTACCCAATAGACTGGTAAAGCACTGGTGACTTCTCTGGAGTTGCGAGTGTTCATGGGCAGCGGTGACCATCTACTCTTCAGTAGCCCGCACACTCGTTTGCACTTCGAATGTGCTTAAAAGAAAAATACCAAATCTCTTACTCTATCTCTTATTCTTGCTAAATCACTGCTAAAGAAAAATGTTCCAACTAGAGGCACTAATTTAGAATTTAGATATGTATATTCGAAAGACGTTATCAAGGCATCTTATTTCTTAGAAAAGGAAAAGTCTACCGATCTTCATGTTCTATCAGTTAAAATTGTAAACTTCATCATTGCTTGTTTTGCTGTGCACCACAGTACAAGGGTTGATTACAGTTTATTTTTAATAAGTATCTGGATGATGGCATGTTTTATCATTTATCGAAAAAAATCAAAATTATTGCTGTATGTAAATGCGATAAAAAAGATAAAGGTAACTTTTATTACTACTTTTATTTCTCGTATTGAATTTATATACATATATCGACTTCATGTAGTTAACATTTTAGGTGATATATAAAGTCATGGACTCATTTAAAAGACTCTGTTTGCGCATGTTCAATAAGGTCCCTGAAGGTACACAAAATTTACTCTTATACAAATTTGAAATCGTTATTAAGCAAATACTTGCTAGAAAAGGGTATTATATAATTTGTAAATATTTAGAGACTAATTCATAGTTATAACCAGTTCGACTTCTTGAGTTTGTTTTTTTTTTTGTGAAATATCTCTATGTATTTTATTATGTAATATTATTTGAAACTGAAAATAACTATTCTCAAGAGTCTTACTCGTTTTTCTTGAGGGAAAATTGGCTTCTGAGTAGTAAAGTAGCACGAGTGTAAATTCTTAAAATACTATGACGTATTTCATGTGTTATTTACAACCTATAAAATAAACACATTTTTAAATTTGAATTTGTTCAATTTCAAATCTATCAGTAAAATGTCCGACAAATTTGATTGTGATAATTAAGAAATACACTTAGAATAGTGTTACAATTATCATGTAAGTATTAGAAAGTTTCTTGTGGAATTTTCATAGCCTAAGGCAAGATATTATATTACGATAACGTCTGAATAACATGAGGGAAACCATATCGCAAGTAATTAACAATCTTGAACCGATGGTACATATTGAAGAACTGGCTGTCTAAGTTGAAAATGGTGAAAAAGAGAAATGCTGGTCCAAATAATACGTGCGATAGCTCATTTGACCCGGAATAATGTCTAGAAAAATGTACCAAAAGCGTTTATTAGCACACAAAAAATTGCAAAAGTTATAAACAATTATTAGATGAAAAGAAAAAGGTTTTCGTTTTTCGCCGACATCTCGTAAACTATTAATATTTTAGATATTTTAAAAAAGTATTCTTAAAGAGAAGAAAATTTACTATAAATTTTAATTTCTGGAACTCTATTTCTATTATTTATAATTTTAATTTAACACTGAAAAAGACCTTCGCTCTTCATTTTAAGATAGCGCGCGCGGCGCCAAAATCGAGTAAATATTTTTTAAGGAATTAAATATCAATTCAAAAATTTTAATAAATTATGGTGTACTCAGAATATTTCAAAAAAATTATTTTCGTTGGAAATTTAACTTAAAGTCAATTTTAAAACACGTTAGACTATTTTTTAACAAAATTTTCTCGATTTTTCGTTTTCATTATATATTTAAAAAATGTTTGAGTAATTGATATAAATTTTTTTCGCTTTTTGAAGCTCTTTATATATATATATATATATAAAGAGCTTCAAAGAGCGAAATATATATATATATATGTATATGCTTAATAAGATCATGCCATAAAAATTTAAAAAAATTCAATACTTTGTTTGTATAAGCCATTTTGTGCAACTACTTGTTACCCTTTTTTTGGTAGTGACATAGTATAATACCATTACTCTAGAAATTTTTGAATTTGTGATAAAAAACTGCAACAAATAGTTTTGACAGTCCTCTCTTTATGTTAACTTAACACTACCTAAAGAATTCTGAAGAGACCGAAACAGGTGAAAATCTGAGGGTGCGAGGTCAGGGCCATATGATGGATGTATTAACACTTCCCAACTAAACTCTTTCAATATTTGCTGTGTGACTAAAGATGTGTGTAGTCTGGCGTAATTATGGTGAAAATCCACACCCGTTCTGTTGACCAATTCTGGACGTTTTTTCTCTACTTCTTGCTTGAGTCTCATCAGCTGCTTGCAGTAGAGATACAAATTGATGGTTTTGCTCAGTGGTAAAAGCTAATAATAAATAATCCCCTTCCATTCCCACTAAACACTTGGCATCAACTTACTGCGAGTTTATCCGGGTTTCGTAGTCTTTGGAGTTTTCTGACTTTTTTTTTGTAGTTTTCTAACGTTCTTGTTGTAGGTAAATACACTTTCTATTCTCAGTGACCAATCTTTTCCAAAACAGTTCGGTTTTATTGCGTTTCTATAGACAATCGCAGATGAGTACACGATGTATTATATTTCTTTCGATGAGCTCGTATGGAACCTAAGTATCGAGCTTTTTTGTATATCCAACTATTTCAAATAGGTCAAAACTGTTTTGTGGTCAATGCCCAACTCTTAAACTATGTCCTAAGAAGCAATATGCTGATCGTGCTTTACTTTTTCCAAAATGGCATCGACCTTATTCGTAACAGATCAACCGGAGCGAGGTTCATCTTTGACATCTCAGAATTATCAAACTGAAAACGGATGAACCAGTTTTGTACTACTTTAACGACACTGCATTAGGTCCATAAAAATCACAAATTTTTTTCGCGGCTTGTATCGCATTTGTCCCTTTTTTTTTTGCAACAAAACTGCAAACTGTATCGAAAGTCAACTTTAGATTCACACATTTTGGAGGACAGGAAAATAATAGAAAAATGGCGGGACACCATTTTTACTTTTATGTTTCGTTTCAAAAATGTCATCTATTTAATGGTATCAAAAGAACCAGATACAAACAGCACAACCAAAGAGATTTTACTGCAACTTTTCACTTTTAAAATACCAAAAACCTTTTTTCGCAACCCAATATTTTATACAAAAGTTTGTCTTATAAAAATTTAGTCATTTAATTTAGTTCAGAAAATGTTTATAGTTTTAAATTATACATTATCTTATAACAATCGTTGCTGTGAACCTTACAGAACATTTTTATACAACTCTGTTGGTTTAACTAAAATATAAAATCATCGTGTATTAATCTCGTTTATAACCACTTTATGTTTTTAGCAATTATACGACTCTTAAGAATCGTATATTTATTTTTTTTATTCTTATCGTATCATATATTTCAATATGGACGTAAAAAGATAACAATTATTTCTTCTATAAGATTAACTTGTGATTGCTACTTGAAGTATTATAAAAGTAATTAAAACAAAATCAGCATGACGATTATATAATGGCTATGAATTTACCTTTTACAAATCGTATTGTCATGTATATGTTTCGTATAAAACCTTTTGATTATGCTTACACGACAGTTGTACAATGTTAAAAGACAAATATTCAGATTAATGGACTTTAAATAACATATGATTTATGGTTATATGAGTTATTTTTATAAACATTTTAATAGTTTTACATGATGCTCTACTACAAAATGAATTTTATATATTTTCCTACTTTGTGACATACTCGTAGACGCGACAATTAGTGCGTTTTGTATAATAACTCTATCTCTATTTTTATCAATAAAAATAGTTCGAATAATGGACCTAAAACAATGGAATAAACTTAAATGCAATGATAATTTCAGGTAGAAAGTAAGAAAGACCTACTTAGAACTAAATAAAAGTCTTGACAGGGCAAAGTGTTAAAATCAAAAGATGTTCCGTAATAAAAAAAACGTAGTGATGGAACTCGATGCGAAATAACTCTCAATTTATTTTTTTTAACAAAATCTATATTCGTTTTCTATATAAAAACCATATATGGTAAACTCGGAACAATGTTGACTCCAAAATGAACAATAGTTCAGTAGCTTTTTTATATTCTTTCTATCATATAGTACGAAATGAGTTGGTTAGTATTAAACAGAATGGATCAGATACCTGCAACCGTAAGACTTTTCCATCAGATTAAAAGGAATTGACATTTATGGCCATATAGATTTTTTTAATAGCATACATTCGTTTTGGGTTAAAAATTTATCTATGTCTGCAATTACTACGATATTTTACAGTGTGATTTTAATACAATCTTCATGCTACGAGTTTGCTCTACAAGAAATTCATTTCTGTGTGCACTCACACGGACGTAAATCCTTTTTCATGAATTTCTAAATTAAATATTAAAATAGCTAAGTGGAATTATTCCTCCAAAATCACGTAACGAAATTAACATTTTTTGAACACTATTTTAATGTTAAATGTCGATTTGTTTCTATTATGAATTCAAAACGCACGTCGAAATAAATTTGTATGAAATCGACGTTTTTCGTTTAACCTTATGGTTATTGAAATGAAACTAGTCCGGGACTCACATCGACTGCTGTTGCTGTTATTTGAAGTTCGCATTTGTACAAAACCAATATTTTCGCCAGAACTACAGCTATTTGGTGAACAAATTTCGATATTGATCGGTTGAACTCTTTCGCAACAACAAACGGCAAACGTCCTGTTGTTTAGTGTAGGTCTTACGTAGCAATGAAACCGCGAAAGTTTTTATTTATTCTTATTAAAATATCACACATTGTTACTATGGTAGCCGGGTGGTTAAATAAATTGCCTTAGAAGGTAGTGGGTTCGATTCTGGTCACGGGCAAATTGACCGATGTGTTTTTAACTCGAGTTAAATAAAATTAAGCGCTCCGTGCTTCGATAAACACGCTTAGCCGTCGATTCCAAAAATCATCATTGTTATGATTTGAGTTTTTAAGTTCAAAAGATTATATTTAGTAAATAGGGAATCTAATTTATACAAATAAAAACGCTTAAATTAGATTACTAACGTACGATGTTAAAGAAAAGCAAAAATTCTTTTAAAATCTGTTAAATTGTAATTTCAATTTTTTGAGAATAAATAATAATTAGTTATGAAACCGTTTTCCTTCATTACTTTACTCAAGCAGCGGTATTTATTATATTTTCAAATTCATGACTTCAAATGTAATTCAAGCATTACTCGCGTTTGTTGTAAACTTTCACTACAGCCAAAGGTTCGTCTTAATGAGAATGTAATGTACATAAATATGTTTACGTGTGTATTATACATTTAACTTAAAGCGGAAGTTAAGCTGTATTCGAGCGAAATTGGGCCAAGGCAGCTAGCTAGAACTTCACTAATCCCATTCCTCGCGCTTGCTTCTACAATATTTTAATTACACCGAACCCTGTGGCATTTTAAGCGGAGCAATTAAAACTTAAGCCTCTCTCTCTGGCTGACGTTTGTTTTTGGCAAGTTAATGTAATCTGCAGATGCACATTTAATTTTGATCGGCTAATGAAAGAAGTTTCCCGCAAGCTTTTAAAAGGGCCGCCCTTCTAATTATATACGGAAATTGGAAGCGAATTAGTCCATTATGGTAATTTATTTTGGATTTATTAATTGGTAGGTTTTCGCTCTGTTTGTTAGTATCAAAAGTTTTCGTTTATTATTCTGAATTTGCGCAAACAAAATTCGTTTTCCTATTGAAAATTATTGAATACATATTTAAACTTTGTATAACTAATACATTATTTCGGTTTGCTTTTTTTTATATCAAGTTTTTTATTGATATGAAAAAAAGGATTTATATTAAAAGCGCGCATAGCAACAGAAAAATAATAGTTATCCACTACATATCTAGTGCCACTTTATGAAAATAATATGAACGCTTAAGTTATTGCTTTAAGAAAATAATAGTGTTACTTTAAAAAAAAATGTGAAAGCTTAATGAAAGTTTAATGACATTTACTAAAGGTTATTATTCTATAGATATAAAAAGATCCTAGGGCAAATATGTTTGAAAACAATAAAAGATTTGACTCAATTTTCCTGTGCAAACTCTGTATGATTAATATTATTCGTATTGTCTGTAATTAGTTGCATTCAACGTATGCGTTCAAACATAAATTGCATTCCACGTTCGATGAATGCAATTTGTATTCACGTTTTCGACAATGGTTTTTGAAACCAATGAGCGCACCTCATTCTAAATTCAGGCTGACACACATGTGTGTGTTAATTTAACAATAAAAGCTCAATGCCGATCGATGCGTATTTCTAAGTATATAACATATTTTCCTCAATAGGCCTGGTGGAAATTAAATATTAGGTGTCGGTTTTGTATTTTTGGATATTGTAAATACAAAATACTAATTGTTGCAATAACTTTGAAACAATAAAGACACTAAACATAAAGATGCTTATCGAAATGCTTTGAAAAATAAAACAAAGCAAAATGAAAGCTATTTATTAAAAGAGTCACGTACGCCCGTCACATTTGCCCGTTACTTTCTCCCGTCATAAGATTTCTCGATTATATTGAATGTAAAACATGTATTTCTTCTTTTACCCACCATTAATCTTTGTTTGCGAAAATGTATAATAATAATAAATCATTACAAAACGAAGTTGAATTAGAATTGCAGTAAAAATAATATATATATATATGTGTGTGTGTGTGTGTGTATACGCAAACTTTTTTCTACTACTTTTCCTTTTTTTGTCATATACGAAGATAGCGTCAATAGATACTTACTTAATTTAAAAAATAAATATGACTCAAATTAAACTTTTGCATAATAAAATAACGCAGATTTTTTATGAAAATGACGACCGACTACAGAGACAGCTGTGATTGTCAGACGTTGATGTACACCGTCTATACATTTAATTAACTAAGTACAATTCTTTTTAAAACGACCATTCACTGATATTCCAAACCGCTTCACTGAAATGCCACAAAAATAGTTACTATCTGTGGTTAGTCTAACACTTAATAGCTACGCAACCACGAACGTGACGAGGGCACGAAGCGACTTTTCCTTCAACTGGGGTGTACAAACTTCTAGGGGGGCGTGCCTTGTGAAACTGACGCGTCTAGCTTTTGTCTGCCCGAAAGTTTCATGTCTGCCACTGTGCGTCGTTCGGTTCCGAAAAATTTCGAATGTATAGAAACCATCTGGACAAAGAAAGCAGTAGATCGAACTTGCGCTTTACTTCGAAAAAAAGACAAAACTTTAAGATATTCTATTAGAACAAAACGTATTATGACCCCTCTTTTGATTCGTGACCCGGTCTCAATCCGAGTGTAGATTTTGGTGCTGCTTCTTATTACATTTCCGATCACGTTCTTGATCCTGATGTTAATTCTAGATTCAGTTTCGGGCTTGGTCCCGTTGCCGATTTCGATTCCTCTATCGGTCACGGTTACGACTTGGACGTAACCTAGGACTATCAAAATAAATTTTTGGCTATATTACTAGATAATAGTGAAGCTTTTTACGAGTAAACGAATTACTAGAATCGATTTACCATAAATATGCCGATGAAACCAATAAGTTATGTCAATAGTCTATTTTCCGCGTGGCTTTTATTTTTGACGAATGAATTTTTAGAATTGGTTCAGTAGATTGGTTCAATAGTACAAATAAACGAAGTCACAAATGCAAATTATTCTTTCAGGGACCTTCCCGTTCGCGGGTACAACGTAGCGCCAGTTCAGAGTTAAAAGATTCAATGGCTGAGCCACGCGAAGGAAACGAACAAAATCCACACTTATTGAAAATTATTTTCGTTTAATATTCGATTTCAATTGATTCAACCTTTTACCAGAAATTAGCTCAAGCAAACAAACGAACAGACATTTTATCGACAGACAATTAGAACAGTAATTCAAAAATGATAAATATAAATTGGGTACATCGACGAATTTATGACATAATTTTGCAAAAATGTCGTATGTAGTTTCATAAATTAATATATACAAATAAAAAGCATCATATTTTTTATTTCAGGAGGTAATTTACCTCTACTGAAAAATTGTTTACAATGTGTTCAACTGTTTTAAAGAGTATATCTTTGTATAAAATACAAACAGACAAACGTACAAAACGGACAAAAAACCCTTTATCGAAATTATTTCGATGAAAGGTCTGGCTGTTCATTCATTCATCACATACGCAATTACATGTTCTTATATATAAATATTCATCGGTATCGGTTAAATCGGTATTGAGTTATAAAAAGACACATGCAGACAAACAGATATAAATTTTATAAATGGTAGAATCGGGGGTTAATAAGTCATAAAAGGTATATTTGTATGTACAGACAGACGCTACAGATGAATAGACTGCTATAGATATTGGTCTGATCGCTATAATACTCAAAATCATTTCTTAAAATGGTCCATATTTTGAAAATAAAAAATTAAATTATTTTTTCTAGATGTTCTCCGTTCCTAAAACTCTACAATCGATGTGACTCTCTATTCTCTATTAAATGTCTTTAGTTCTTTTGTTCATAATGATTTTGATTTTGTTCATAATTGAACATAAATTCATCTAAATATATATTAAGAAAATAGAGATGTTTTTTTAATATCTCACCGGAGAAAAGTGTTAAAGTTTTTGTAATAATAATGTAGTAATAGGATATTAATATAATAGGAAACTTGAAATATAGTGAACATATCACTTTAAAAAGTAGATCCTCAAGGAGTAAAGAGAGGAACTTGAAATTCTACCTGTAAAATATATCCAATTATCATGTTGGCTGGTTGAAGAGGTGTTCATTATTGATTTGATGTCCTCAATCAGCAACGAAGCCGATGATGGACTGGAATCAGATCCAAGAGTGATCCCATAGTCGGAATAGAAAAAATTATCGAAATCGTAAACGAGGTAGGAGTTCGCAATACACTCGGTAATAATATCGTGTTGAAGTCGAAATTCGTATCGATATCCGAGATTTATGTATTTTATTCTTTGATACGCCCACCCGAACGAAGTTACGAACAAGAATTAATAAAATACAATAAAATCAATAAGCATTCCATTATTTGACGAATCATTTAAGGAAGAAACAACCGCGCCGCTGACGAGTCTATTGTTTAAACAAGACTAACTCAATTCACACTAATCTCTACAGTACACAATCGCCCCAAATACCCCATTAAACGGCCGTTGACGAGCGCAATTTAAATACGGGAACGCAACGAACTCGTATGAAAATTTATATACAGGGTTTCCTTGGTTGTTTCTAAACGTTTTGGCTGCGACATTTCAAAACGTGAATATTGCTAATTAAAATAGTTATTAGAATTTGTTGTGGTCCCGTAAACGACTCTAATAAGAATGTGGACGTTTATTTACTAATAATAAATAATAATATGCTGTAAAAGTTTACAGGAAAGATGGCAACACAAGATTTTATTTTTTATCAGTGGCCTATAATGCCAGGACTTCGTATGTAATAAGTTAATAAATATTATTTTTCCGACGGAAAAAGACACTGTGAATATGCACCATAACATGTCATTGCGATCTGATTCATATCGTAAACATCATTATAATTGCGGTCTGATGTATGTATTAAACATCACATATTCTTTTCCAGCAGATATTGACCATTTTAAGGAACAAACTGAAATATTACTGCATAAATGTTTTTTATGCAGGGTCGCCCGCGTGGGCATAGAATGTGTGCCTTTATCTTTTGTATTGAACGATATTACTGTCAATACCCCAATCTCGTTTCCGCTTTCAAATTTGGTCCTGGCACTTTGCCTGATTTCGCTTTTGATTCTAATTCCACTCCCATACTCACATCTGACCCCGGTTCCGTTCTCACTTTCGGCCCCAGTCCCTACACTTGATTGCTTCCACATTTCCAATTTTCAATTCCGATACGGTTAAAAGTCTCACTTCTAATTTGTACGAAATAGGAGCGAATGTTAACTTAATTTCGAGCTCGTCCCGGCTCACTATTCTGCTGTTCGTTCCGCTTTGCATTCCGATACTACTACCGATCACGGTACTGATTTGTACGAAACCGGGATAAATGTTAGTATGACATGGCAAGTTATAGATAACTCAAAATTGTTGCCGTGTTTAGATGCCTAAACATATCATTTTCACAGCGATCGGTCAAGCGGTTTAAAAGTTGATTCACTTTAGCACCATCCGTTGGCCAGTTACAATAAAGCGGATAAAAACTTTTAAAAAGCATTAAAACTTTTTCCGTGAAAAATCCATTTAAATGTGTCTACTTTTATGGTTATCGTTGAAATTGTGTTGGGAGTTTAGTAATTACACACATACGAACATTCCTTTTTATATATACACATTCGTTATTTTTCGTCAATGTTGACGTCATTATTGACGTAAGAAAATTGCTATTTCTACTCATTAAAAAAAACAGTCATCCCAACTACTTAAGTCGCATGTACGTAAAAGGTTAATTAATAATTTGACGACGGCTGACATTTCCTTGTGGCAAACACTTTTTTTTAATTTGATTTGAAGATAGGTCAACCATCGCTTGATATCTAGCTGACGGTGAAAGAAAGGTTACTTACAATTTTTCGTCAAAAATGTCGAAAATACAAACATAATTTTTTTTTATTAAATTTCATAAAAAATAGTTAATATCTATATTGTACATAGTGACTTTTCATTTAGAACTTTTCGTGAATATTGAACAATTACAACAAAAATAGTTGTGCATAATAATATAAATAATTTCGCATAATTATTATCTTAGAAACCCAATCTAAAACTTCACTGTTCTTTGAAGATAACATTTCTAATTATTGCCTTTTATCAAAAGACATAAATTTACCTCTTTAGTTACAACATATTTTTTTAGACAAATATGAACCCAGTGGCGATAAATTTGTCCGTTTTTTAAACGTGTATGAACTCTGTAATATTAAATCTCTCCATTTTCGACTATAAGATATATTATAATCGTTGAAACCACTCCATCTTTGCTTCTTAAGTATTTATTTTTACGTAGGTCTTAAAATGAAACTTCATTTACATGGTACTAGCTTTTATCCGTGGCCCCGCCCGCGTAGACATAGAATAAATTCTTTCATTTTATATACAAACCAAGCACGCTCTCAGCCATGAACTTGGTCGCTATCCCATTTCCGATTTCGATACCGGTCCCGCTCTTCATGCCGATTTGTTTCATTCTCGATCGCGACCGCGGTCCCACTTTTGATTCCGACCCAGTTCTTGATGTGAGTAGCTTCTGATTCCAATCGCAATCCTTGTCCCGCTTTCAATTTTGATCTCAGTACTGCTCCTCATTCTGATTCCACCTCATGATTATGATTCTAATTTTGGTCCCACACTACATTTCGATCTTGGTCTCGTTCTCGATTACGATCCCGGTCTCGACTGTCGATTCCGCTTTCCGTCCCGCTTACAATTTCGATGCCGCTACCGGTCACAGTTGCAATTTGGACGAAATCAGTGCTAATGCTAGAATCAAAGTTAAATTTAGGCTATGTTACTCGGAGTGTTGCTTTGTATGAGTGAAAGAATTTTCAGACTCTATGGTAGCACAAAAATGAAGATGATGTCAAAGGGAAATATTAATAGTCCATTTTACTCGTAGCCGATGTTTATTGACATATCAAGTATCCGAAAACAGTTTAGTTGGCTGTAGCACAAATTCTATCTGTCTGTAAAAAAAAAATCGAATTTTGCCGTTATATTTTAAACTATTCGTGTTTATTGAAATTACTTACCAATTAATAACTGTCACTATTTGTTATAATTATAGTTATTTAATAATCACTAATCAGTCACGATTACTATTTGTTATTATAGACCTTACCAATTGTATTGATCCCAAATACGTGTAAACGGATACATAAAACGGAAATATTGTTTTTGTTAACAATTTCCACCAATAAAAATAGTGAAATGTGATTGATATAACATCTCTTTGTTTTTTTCCATATTTTTTAAAATACTTTATACTAGGTATCTAGATATCTGCAAATCACCATTTTAAAGATGCATCTTTTATACAATTTTAGAAAAGCTATTTTACTTTACAGCTGTAAATTCTAAATTCTGTAAATATTCTCCGTATTCAAATATAAGACGTAGCAGGGACTAAAAACCCTCTCCACAAAAAAATACATATAAATGCCAATACACACACACACACATTTATGTATATATATAAATTTGTGTGTGTGTGTGTATGTGTATGTGTATATATATATAATATAAATATCACGTAGAAGCCTATTTCAAAAAGATAAAAACAAATATAACTCACTCTGCGTCCCAAATGTATAATTAACCGATAGCATATAAAATACTCGGTGTGT
>BGZK01004050.1:0-16651 GCA_005406025.1 Eumeta japonica | reverse complement strand
GCAGAATTAAAATATAATCTGTATCGACATTTTTCTTGTTTTATATGTTTTTTATACGCAAATGGCGTGACTGGTGTAAATACAAACATCTAAAAGTGGACGTGTATCACAATTGGCTACCATTAAGGATAATTGTAGATTGTGAATTAATCTTGCTGCAAATCAATTTAAATAACTGGTTAATATGTTGTTTTGTGGCTTTTTGGTTTATACATCAATATTTTTTGTGTAATGCAAAATTAACTCGACTTCTTTGGTTAACAAAAATTATTCTCTTTCTCCAGCAAAACCGTAAACACAACCAAACCTCGTGATATAAAAAATGAAGCACTAAAATTTCATATTTCATCCGTTTTTATCTAATCGATGATTGAGAAAATTTTATTTAATCACAGTTTTACATATTAATGTTTAAAGTTTGTAATTATGATATACGACTGCGTACTTCGGCCAACAAAATTTGAACTTAAGCTTTTGGTAAATAGTGAATACCAGTCTATAAAGCTTTGTGAACCGATGTGTATGAAAGTAAATATGCCGAGCTAAATATGTTTTTGTCGTAATCACTTGCGTCAAATATTTAAATGTGAACATACGTTTTTGCTTCCAACTTTCTTTGCAAGATTAAAAAATTAATACTAGACTAACTGCCAGAAGCTCTATTTCGAATTCTTTCGATCGTTCGTATAATATTTGAAAACAGTTCCTCTATTTCGAGGTTTCATCTGTCGCTTAAATACATTTATTGAAAGTCAGTTTTCTATTTTCTGCCTTTTCAATCGTTCGCTTAAATACATTTAAGGCAAAAATAAATTTAAATTTTTTTTTTGTATTTGATGTGTTTATGCGAACTATCGAAAAACTTCGAAATAGAGGAACTGACTGTTGTTAATACCAAAAAGAAATTTCAGAATTTTGTTTTTGTATTAGATGTGTTTAAGCGAACGATCGAATATGTTCGAAATAGAGGAACTGGCCAGAATGAATCCAAGATTTTTAGAAAATATCTGGTAAACCGAGCTTTGTTCGGTATTCCCGTGAATTTTATATACTGAGTTTCATCAAAGTTGTTAAGTTCGCTGTTGAGAACTAAATTCATATACATGACAACGGATCTCCCTTAGTTCTGGTCTATACCGGATTAATTCATATTCACCTGTAATTTGTACATAGAGAATTTCGTGCAAATTATTAAAGCTAATTCGAGAATGTGTGAAAACTGAGTGAAATTTGATTTGTTCTGGGTAGAATAATTTTTCTGGGGATCCCAGCTTAAATCAGCTCAGTTAAATTTCATGAAAATTAACAGAATTGTTTCAAGAAAATCTAGATGTTGCGTGATCGGAACCAATTCGGTCAATCATCGCATAAACTTATAGCATGCTGAGTAACCACTACGTTCGTTGTTTATACAGTTATAACAGGATAATGTATTACTCGAATCCAAAATGGATTTTCCTAGGAATGAGAAGTTAGATTAATTATTAATTTCTAAAAACCTCTATACACTAAATTTTATCAAAATCTGTTTTCAAAATTATTATTAACGGATATGTCGAAAATGTGTAAATCCAGGCTTGGAAGAATTATTCTGGAACTAGCACCATGAAAACTCCTGTATAGTAACTTTTATCAAAATCTTTACGACTGTTAAAAAATATACCAGAAATTAAAAATACTTCAAATTCAAATATTTATTCAGTACCTACAAAATTTATTACTTGGGCATGTTCAAATTTTTTTTAGCTACCAGATCATTATAGCATATAGTAAAGTGCTAATTACTTGACGTCACTGAATATTCGTAGTAACATCTATTCAGATATTATTTTAATTGGTTTTATCATTATCCAACCAATCTATTGTGTGAGTGTAAATATATGACCTCGTGTAAACTTACCTTTAACCAATTGTGCGTTAATTTCAAAGATCTGACTGACTGAGGCAAAGCGGGTATTTGACACAAACCGGTACCGGCAATTCCTTCCAGACTCCAAGAGGCCACAAACTCCTGCATGTATGCACCGATATTGGGATTAAAAGCAATGTTCAAAGCCACCAGACCAGTTATGCCCCAGAGCCCCGAATAGATTTGCCTTGCAGATTATTAAAAGATAAATCCAAAATTGTAGATTCGGCAAAGCCAAAAATGTTTCGTAATCGATGTCGGTGATGCTGTTGTGCGACAGCAAGAGCGTGTTCAAACTTAACGATTATAGAATGTTTCCCGGTATATAGAGCCCAATTGGTTAAAAGCCAAATTTAAATGTTTCAAATTATGCATGCGCTCTGCAAAGAAAGAGGCTTCGGAATTTGTCAAACGATTGTGCGATAAATCCAAACTTTCTAAATTCTTTAGCATGGCCAGCGGTATAGACGACAAGTTGTCTATGAGATAGCCGGAAAGAAAGAGGTCTCGTAGATAAATGTTAGCATTTAAGCTGGATGATTTGATTAGGTTATTGTTGAGATTAAGCGAACGCAGGGAAGTCTCGTGGTTCAGCAAAATGCAGGTGAATGAATTATTCTGCAAATTAAGCGTTTGAAGTGAGGTAATATTGTCTAAACGGGAAATGTCTATGTAGCTGAGATAATTGTGCTAAATTTAATACCGGCGCATGATTCAAGCGTTTCGCAGGTGTAAAAGTTCCACAATTTCGCTGACTAAAAGCTCTTTTGACTTTGTGGAAGCGGCAGAACGTTTTATCAATTGATGATGTTCCTCAAAGCTGGGTGAACGTTTTGATAATATCCCACCGGTATCCTCGCGTCGATAACAAGGCCTGTTTCGTCCCTCAAAATGCGATGTATGGTCTCATAACGACAAACGTTTCAATTCATGCGATACAAATTGAAATGCTCACCACTGTGGTCGTGCTGTGTTGCATCTCCTGCTGCCGAACGACTGCCAGCCGTCTCGTGCAGATTACTTTTTTCCTGCAGCAAGTCATCATCGTTGATGAGCAATCGGATTTGGGGATTTTCTAATTTGGCACATTCTATTGTTGGCAATATGGCGCTTATAACACATAAAGTTATTATTATTAATCTAACATCACAGTTGTTTTAAAAGACATTTTTGCGAAATGTCAATCTGGTTGTATATTTTGGCATTTAAATGACATGTTTATGTTTGGGCGGGCTCCACACAAAAGTGCAAAGGCAAAAGAAAAATCTTAAATTTTGGATTCTCTTGGTTGGTTGTTGATTGTTATAATTTGCTAAATTCTTTTTATGTTTTTGAATTTTAATTTAAATTCAGCATTTTGTTAATGTCTCGCCACTTGTTCTCTGTAGGTTACCAGGTAGAAAAGTAAGTAATGTCACACCAAAGTAAAAAAATGAACATAAAGTGTCTGCAGAATTGCAAATAAGTTGTGTTGCTGTTGTTGAGTATTTGCTCAACGTGCTGTTCATTAAATGATGTATAGCAGAATTTTCGCTACAGCGGGGTTGATTTTTTTCCTATTTGACAAATTTGTTTTTGTATTTTACTTTTAATTCGAAATTTAAGTCACGTTCTTTGTTCTGTATTTTGGCAGTTTATGGAATTTATTTTACTTTCCAACAGCGCATCTACTATTTGTTAGTTGCAGCAGCAGCAGCAGCTCTATTATTACCTTGAAAAATTTAAATATTTCCACGTGAACCAGGACAAAGAGCAGCGGCAGCAAATAAGAATTATTTTGAGTTTTTCAATTAAACATCAACGATTTTTCACTGCCATCAGCACCGGTAGGTGAGGGAAAAAAATAAGAAAATCATAAGCCAACAGTTGCCCAACAAAAAAATTGCTGATGAGCTCGTTTCTTGATGTCCTTTAACTTTTGTTTTTTTTTGTGTTATTTCATTAACATTTGCTTAATTTCAAATTATCATTAATATTCCTTTTTACACTTTGCCTTAATCTTCATTAAAGTGACATTTATTTTTAACAGCTTTTGTTAATTTTCGTCAGTACTTTCATTTTGACATTATTCTCCATTTTATTTTAATGTGTTGCTTTTGTTGTTGTTTCTGTTGAAATAATTGCACGTATTTCATTAAAGAGACAGCATTTCTTGTTTATTACATTCAGCATTGTTGTAATTGTTTGGCCTTATCAGGCAGCTTGTAATTGGTGTTCGTCTGCTGCCACCCTTCCTTGTAACTGCCAGCCGACGTTTTTATTTCGATTTTATTGGTTTTACATCAACCTTTGTCAGTTTCCTTTTTATTTTAGAGAGTGTTAATGCTTCTGCAATTAAAAAAGCAAATAACAAAAATGTATTTTAAGTATTTGGTCTTTATTTAACAAGCGAAACAAAATAACAAATTATATAAGTTAATGTAAAATTATGGTTGTTGTTTAACTGAAAATGTCCACAGAATGTACAAAATATTGAAAGTTGTAGGCGCTTAACAAAATTCCCATAAAATTACTGCCCTGCCCACAGTGTTGCCATATCCAAACCATCATTTATGGCTGTCTAGCGATATTTTACATATTATTTGTACTGCTTGTTCTGCATGAATTATTGAATTACTTTGGCAGCAAATATTTCATGCTATATAGATACCTTTGCTATTAAGATATTAGGGGGCCAGAAAGAACTACGTTTGGGGATAAATTACGTGAGGCAGTGGTTATTAGAGAGATGTGTATTCTGCTGCGGAAAATACCGTTGACAACCATTAAAAAATTCAATTGCAAATTATTTAGATGTGTAACAAATTGTTATTTTATTTAGTGCTGCTTTCTTTGCTCGCAAAAAGTGTTGCCCACATGTCGTGTATGCCGCATATATCCTCATCTGGTGTTACACTTTTATGTGTTTTTGCTTGTGTTACATTTTTGTGAAAACTAAACTTCCCAGGATTGAAACCTGACAAAGAGGTAAAAATACTTTTGGACAGAACATATTTGCTGCACAACCGCGAAATTTCGCAAAATGATTTGAAATGGACAAATAGACTGCGACTTTTAATAAAATATGTGATCGAATGTGTTATATGGAAGTCAATTTTTATTGGATTTTTTGTGCTTCGCATACCACGGGATCAATTCTCGTTCTGGGAGAAAAGTTGAAATTAATGCTTTTTCATGGTTTCCTAACACTTTTAAATTGGGCAGCAAGTTTTATAGCAGTTAGAGTAATGGCTTTCACATTCGCGAGAAAGAAATAAATTTCTATTTGGTAATCAAATTACAAATTTTGAGCTGTAGTATGACAGAGAAGTATACAATGGCAGGCTAACGCTGACGAAATATTCGATTTGTCACTGTTTTTATTACTTGCTTTAGTAAAAGTGCAACCCTGATTAAATGAAAAATTTTATAGTTTCGAAAAAAAAAAATAAAGTGGTATAAAATGTCATGTTTGTATCGCATTACTTTTTATTTTCACAAATTGCTATATATGCAGTGTTATCTCTGTACGTGTTATTTATGCTTTTGACAAGTCGTAATACAAAGTACTTTAGTGTGAGCTGGGCTATAGTATACCTACAAGAAGTTTTATGGTTAAGACCTCTTGTAAGATTCTTTTTTATACTTACGTTTAATTTCCTTCCAACTAAACTATCAAATGTTTTGTACACCAAACAATATTATAAATTTTAGTTTAATAAAATCTAATTGTGAGAATAGACTAGACTACTGAAAAGTTCGGCTCGTGAGCTTTAGCTTTCATTTAACTTATACGTTTTAAGGTTTGAGCTCGCGAGCGTAAACTTTATGTGCAAACCAAAGTTTAGGGGATCCACCAGTGCATATATTTTCATGCCTTTTCTTCTTTTGCATAGTTCAAGAGTTGACTTTGCAATTACATTGATTGCCAGTAGAGCAAATGTTTGCACAAATGCATATTCAGAAAACAAATTTGCAAATTTGCTCTATTATTCTACTGAAGTGTGTGCAAATGTTTGTTACGCCATATCCTTTATTATGGTGAAAGTTCTGTGGCAACTTTGAAACTAACTGCTGTTGTGCCCCAAAAAAAATAAAACAAAAAATGAAAAAAGTTTGAATTAATGAATGTGCTAATTATGAAAATATGTATATTGGGAGTATTATTGTGCAAACCAGCTAAGTGTAAATGTGAACTGATGTGTGTATGCGTGTGTAAGAAAGTAATTAAGGAGATTTAAATACAAATGCAAATACTTTAAACCCATACACTTTGGCATTGGCATTAATTTGCCAATAATTCTAATTGCTAAAATTGTGGCTGTTTTACAAAACTAATAATGACTAAAGTGCTAATTTTACTGATTATGTAGACTTTTAATTTATTAAGAGTTTCAAAGTCATCTAATAATAGGTACATTTACATATTTTTTTTTAAATTTATTATTTGAATGTTAATGTGATATTTTATCTAAATTTTGACTTTCTTACTTTCAACTAATGGAAATTTTTTTGTGAGTAATTTTAGAGATTAATAACTTTCAATATGTCTTAACTCAAAATAGTTTTAGTGATCATTGCGTTATTGAAAATATGCACCAAAAATTATAAAATATGCTCTTAAATATAAATAAATTGTTCATAATATTCCAATGTCTCGTACACGTTTTCCTAATACCACAAATTAGAACAGAGATGTGAACAGCGATTGATGAAAATGAAGAAATCAGCTGATAGAAAATTTTGAATACCTAAATATAAACAAACTGAAAAAACACGTGTTTTGTGGTGAGAAGTGGTTGGATATTAAATTGTTTTTTATGTAATTTAGTTGAATTTATTAAAAATATGTGAATTTATAATTGAGATTATAATTTAACTATATATAATTATTATATTATTTGATATTTGATTTGTTCGACCCTTCTTTATTTGAGTTGAATAAGTGGTGTAATATAAATTATTATATGCCAATATTTCGTCTGAAGGAGAAGAAGCTATCCGAAGGAGAGCGAAATATTGGCATATAATAATTTATATTAAAACTGACCTAAAGCTTCACATTAAAAATCAACTCAATTATTATATTATATATAATTGATTAACACTCTGACAAATATTGTAAAATGGACTGTAATGCAGTTAATTCCATTTTAGAGCAAAATACGAAGGATAGTGCTAGAAAGAAATATAATGAATTTTCTTCATTTCGTCTCTGTTTGTCCGTTGTGTTTAATACTAAGCATATTTTCATCTGCTCAAGGAAAAATTACAAGCCCAGCGATAATGCAAAAACTTTTAATTTCTTTGATTCCTTCAATTTTTATAAATGTATATATTATTTTTCGAATTTCATGCACGTGCATGCTTTTGCACAAATTGAAACTTGCAATTTGTCTATTACTAGAAATTTCAGCAGTTCAAATTTTTCTATCGTCTATTCTTGCATTAAATTTTCGTATATGTATGTTAGTATTAAAATTTGCCCAACGGTTTGTTTACAAACAGAATATGATAGAACATAAATGTGACACCAGTGAACCAGAAAATATACATGGGAATGACCCATATAAGTATCTGAACGTGTACATTTTTCCTTTAAATATTTTTATTTCGTTTTTCAAAACAATAATAGTTAAATTTTATGTTTTAAACAAATGTGCATATGTATGTGCTAACTTCGTTGAATGAAATCATATAAAAATCGTATGCAAATAAAGAAATACGAAAATATGCTAATTTACTCCAGGGATGTAAACCTCGGTACTGAGTTTTTTAAGATTTTATAAATATTACTTAAAGGAAACTCATTTCAAGTAGCTGAAATAGAGCCTACAACTAAATTCATTTGTTTTCACAATTTTATTATAAACTTAAGAGAATTAGCCCAAGTTGAAATTAGTATCCCAGCGATGTTGTTGTCACTTTAGAGACAGGTTGTCCTAACGAAAAGTAGCAAAACATATTATTCGTCGTCAGAAATTAATTATAACTCATGTCGAAAACTACCGGTTACACTGTTACGTTCAAAGTATATATCAGAAAATATAACTCTGTGCCAATATGTAATTACAAGCAATGCTTTCAACTAAAACCATTGGCTATTCCAAATGTTTATGATGTATTGAGACTTGTGAAAATAAAAGCAATAAAATGTTTATGCAATTAATCTCTGACCATTTGTGAAACATTAGCTGCCGAAATTTTTGAGGAGTGTAAACTTTACACTGTTTCATATGCATGTAGCACGAGTGCCGCACGTTTTGGCATATCAAAGGTTTAGAAGAAACCGAATTAGACTGCAGAAATGCCCTGTTGGCTATGTCAGCGAATCATTAATGATTCATACACGATAGTGTTAACTCCTGCACGGTACTTACGGAACAATTAATACAAATCGTTGACGACAATTCCAAACAAGTATCGTGCACAAGATTAAGACACGCAATGTCGCTCATTTTGTCGTACATGTAGAGCACACTATTTTGTTCAGTCAAAGTGCAACTTGTAAGACAATGTCCTTCATGTCATTTTGTGACTTTGATAGTTTACATTATACCCGTCATACTTTCTGTCATTCACGACGTTTACCTCAATATTGTCTTGCAAAATCCTAACAGATCATTTTGTGCATAGATCGTTGATGACTGTGTCGTCGGCGGCAAATTGGCTAACAGGGGGCAAATGAATTATTAAAATAGTGAAACAAGTGCTTCAGTGGTTGGATGCGAGTGTTAAAAAGCAATTTAAAATATTTTGCAGCAAATCTTTTATCATGTAGACAAGGGCTTATGGGTGGGTTATGTAATAAAAATTTTAATGGATTTGAAATGCGTTTGAGCCAAGTATTCCATACAAAATTTTACTAATATCGGTCTCTAATACATTTTATTTTTTGTAAATATATCCCTTAATGCCATTATTACAACTAACGGATTACTAGGAGTTTGTTAGCCATATATCTCAATGAGTTTTAATGAGTTGAAGACCTAAATTTGTTTGAATGGAAGTGGTATCGCGAATCACAGTCATATTTAAGTAAAATTATGAACCTTAGTGAAATACACGGCTGAAAAATCCTACCGATAGTTATCAGTAAGTTGTAATAATAGTCCTTAGTATTTAATTAAGGTTTAAACCAATGAAGGCAGTCTTAATAATTAAAACTCAAATAGTTGAATATGTAATTATGCAAACGCTGTAACACGTTCGAAATAGAGAAGGTGGCAGAAAAGATGAATTTTTTAATGATATGTTGCATTGGAATACACACAGATACCTTAGAAGTTTCTGGCTAGCTCCCTTTCTGCCCTTGAGCCTTCCAGAGGCCTGGCATTCCGAACAAGTGGCTCGAAGCCGACACAAGTGAGCATCATGCCTTAACTTGACGGCTACCGCTCCCAGGAATCTCGAGAACAGTCTGTTGGTAGGCAACAGCACCTGAAGATCCTTTGCAGACCCGCAAACACATCTTTGCCTAATCCCTATATGCGATCAGGTCATACAAACTCACTTCACCACATACCACCATGTTGCAGCCGAATAGGCGCCTCAACTACGGTTAGCAGAGTTGTTCTTATGAATCACCCTATGGCTACCAACCCCCATGGTACCGATATTATAACCCTCGGGTAGGGATCGAAGAGCAATTCTATACAGCCATAGGCCTCTCCTCTGAAGATTCGATACGCTATTACCAGACCGAGGCTATCCTAGGCCTCCATATCCCGAAAGCAGAACGTCAATGTGTTGCATCTCACCAAGACCAAACCTGCCCCCATTAATGCTACAAGACGCTATTATTTTCCTGTGCCGTTTATTCTGTTTCTGTGTAAACTCAATGGTGTCAATGGCTAATTGCGAACTTTCCAAAGCCAGTTAGCAAATATTGCAGATTGCCAAATGCTACCGTAAATCCTTTTAAATTGTGTGTACATAAAAAAATGTTAATTTTTTAAAATCAATTTTAACTTTTTCATCTCTGTGTTGAGCTAAAACATTTTGGGAGAAAATGATGACTTTTGCAAACATTGATCTTTTCTTTATAGATAACATTGCCCTCAAGTAACCCTCTTTTGCAAATGTTTATTGACTAAAAATAAGTACGACTGTTATAAAAACAAACAAGGGGACCCAGACATATTGTTGCTTTCCTTGTTGTAAGTTGTGTGTGTGTGTGTGTGTGTGTGATTGCTGGGGATTTCTTGAAAATAAACGTTTCAGTGTACATATGTCAAGTGGTTTGTTTTGGCAGTAAAATTTTATCAATTTGTTGAATATTTAAACATGTTTTGATATTTAAATATATTCAATTTTGTTCTTTCATATTCGTTGCAGGTATGTGAATCAACTTATGGAATACAATAAATGAATCGTAAGTTGAATAATATTAGCAAAATGCATTAAATGTGAGGAAATCTAGAAAACAAGTGTTATGAAACTATTCGGACTATAACCAATGAAATACAATTTCATATGTAGTTGATTTTATTGATCGAACACCGCAATAGTTTTAATCGAATATTCGACAGCATTAAAAACAAAATCGTTTATTCGAACAATTTCCAATCAGCAAATTTTGGAAAAATATATAATGACCGGGTATACGAACACACCTTCTAGGTGGCTCATCCTGAGCAAGCAAAAATCATGCATTATAAAACGCTACTGCTAGTGATTCCGTTATTGCTTCTTCCTTATAAAAATGCTTCTAGTCAAGCACTAATTTTTGCTGGGTTTTTTAGTTCTTCTTACTGTTGCTTTTTCCCCTGGTTCGATTTCGCCATTTACGCAGTTAATATATACTATATTTTGTATGTACCAAATTTAAAGGATTCAGTTCTTTCGATTAAAATGTAGAATGTGTTTCACGCGACAGGCAGACGGACGGACATGCTCATATCGTGTTAGTCTTTACCATTAGTTGCATACAGACAACTCAACTGAGTTGAATTGTGACCGATAATAAGAACATTTATTTGAACAAATTTGAGTTTTAACTATTTTTTCAAAGCTGGACTTTATAATGTTTTTCCAATCAACAAGAAAGTGTTTTGCTCATTAAATAAGAAGGCCAAATAAAGTAAGAAGACTAAATAAAATGTTTTCGAATCGCTAATACTAACCGCTTTCACCTGAGAAAATAACGATACTTAAATTTATTGCAGAAAAGTTTTCCAAATTGAAATAACTTTGAATGGAACGCAAAATATCACAAACTCAGCGCCTCGATGGCTGAGTAGGTCGAACACTTGAACAACAGTCACGAAAAAAACAATTGATTTACCAGGAAATCAATTGCAAAAATTGTCATCTTATCGCAATACGCCTCTGTTGTACAACAAAATACTGCTTAAGCAACCTTTATAAGCAGCTTTAGACTAATGAATATTTTCTAAGTGGGCTTATGGTGGAAATAACGTACATGTGTATTCAATTATATGTTCTGGCAGGTATAAAATAATCTTGAAATGATGTGGGTTCTAATTCTGTCAAATCATGTTGCATGTAATTTGGGCAGGTTGTTAGATTGCTATTTTTATATTCTGCCGCCCAATACTTTTCTCACATAAACATTTTGTAGTTTCATTTATTTTTATTTGAAATAAATACTTAATACATATTCTTAAGCCCTTTGAGGCATTAATATCCTTGTTGACCTAAAATTCAAATTCACAACAAAAAAAGGAATTTTTATCAACAGTTTGTTGGTGAAAAGGATCCACAAGGACTTTAGTTCAGTAGAATAAAAACACACAAATGTTTGAAAATATTAATCCCTTTAAAAGAATTTGTTTGCTACTATTTCATACATCGACTTTTTTTTGCAAAAAATTCAGATTGTTTTGCAAATTTTGTGTAGGCAGAAGGAATTGCCATCTCTCACATAAAGCCTTGCTGCTCATCATGAGTTTGATGATTTGAAAACCAAATGAAACTTTAGTTTTCATTCTTTTCCTGATTACTTTAGCAAAGGGTGCAAATAAAAACATACAATCTGTAAAACTAAATGGAACAAAATTTTAATATCGTTATAAAATTGAGATGGAAAGAAAATCAGCAAACAAAAAATTTATGCAAAAAAATTGAGAAAAAAAGTTTTCAATTTAGTAAAAGTTTTTCCCTCTGCTGTTTTTCTGCAGTTTGTTTGTTTGTTTGTTAAACTTTATTACATTCCCCAGAGATATGATACATTTGGTGTTTTTTCTGTTGCTTGCTGTTTTAATACAAATGTCATATGCCGAGTTCAAATTCATATGTGTGCTACAATTTGTTAACATGGTATGCATGTTTGTACATATTTACCCACACGCACACACACTTACACATACATGTGCGATGGAAGTGCCCCCACCTCTACTTTGCCAGTTTCATACTCCTCGTAATAGGTTATGTTGGAAATTTTTAATTTAACATATAGTTTGATAAAAAAATATACATACATACATACAAAATGCATGTAAACACAATAATGATGCCCCAGCTGACCATGTCATTAAAATTGAAAGACCTGTTAATGACGGCAACTCATTGGCTGCTCATAAACTGACTTCCTTAGGTTTTGAAAAGTGCTTTAATGGTGTCGGGAATAAAGAATAGACAAATGAATCTGGGTGTGTTTTGAAGTACCCAGACTATAATGTGGAGAACTAGTATATGTTGAATAAGAACTTGATTTTCCAGTTTTTATAGCCTATTGATTTAAGTTCGTAGGCAAAATGAGAAGTTGTTTGACTTTAACGAAATCACAAGCTACACCATAAACAGCTTGCGTGATTGGTTCTTCTTAAAATGGTCTTGAAATTGCTGTTTACCACATCGTAGATGTAGATGTAGATAGATCTTCAATACTCTTGATACACAGAATCACAGTTTATGATATTTATGACTCTATGAGACAAATTAACGTCAGAAAATTTATATAGAAATGAACCTGAGCTTGAATAAAAAGTAAAAATTAAATACATAAGTGTCATTATTTCCCAAAAATTTTAGAATTTCCCAAAATTTTGAGCAAAAGTGTGTGATGCAAATGATGCGAGAGGCTTTCGCGAGATTTGTTAATTTAAATTAGTAGTATGATTTACTTCAAATACTGTGTTCAGATAGACAACTAAATTGAGATTATCGTAATTAACGTTTTATTGAGCTCAATTTATCATACAAATATTTGATTATAAATTGAGCAATTTATGAATAATTGTTCATATATTGAATAAAATTTTAAATGTAACACTGTTTATTTATCTACCACAGGATTGTGTCGGTAAATTATACGACTACAATTCTTTCGTTCTCAATACAGACTGCCGTCTTTTTTATTTTATCTTTTTATTCTTTCGTTAAACTAAAATATGGTTGTAAATTTAGGTAATACTAAATTACGTCTACTGATGGCACTACAATTGCATCCTTACTTCGTACTATGGTAAATTTATCTACTTTTCCTTTTTTGGTAAATTAATAAACTGAAGGTGTGTGCTTTTAATAAGTTGCTGAATTAAATGTTTGTGTCTTTACTTTTTACCTGCGTGCTCAATTTATTTGCTCGATTTAGTATGTGTGAATACCAAAAATTATCCACAATTTAATGAATATAACGCAATTTATTTTGTGTATATGAACAGGGTAAAATATTTCCAAATCGTTGCAGTTGGCATGTCGTTTTGTGCATTTGGTCAATTGGGACAAAAAGAAAACAATAATGTAAATGAAAATATAATTAATGATATGAAAATTTATCACATCGAACAGAAAAAAAAATTGAAAATGAAACAGTTGAAACTCAGTTTGACTTGCAACTTTAAAAGAGACTAAAAGGAAAGTCGTTTTTTTATTATTATTATTTTTTTTTTTTACTTCATCATAAAGCAGTCCTGGCAAATTCAGTGCACTTAGATTTTGTTTTTAGCTCAGCTTCAGTCTCCAGGTACACAATCAGCCCAATCATGAACAACACTTTCTTCACTTTACTTGCAATTCTCGCATTGTCGGTGAACAATTTTATTATAAATTTTAATAATTGTAAAATTTAAATACAACAAAAGATGATTAATTGAAAACATTTTTTGAAATGTAATAACTTAATGCGAGAAATATTGTTAAAGTCACGATAATTAAATATTCACAGAGCATTTGATAAATTTACTTTACATTTACGTAAACACAATACATAGAGCAAACTAGCAAAAACGCCGGTTTCAGAACGAGGTTACACCATTTACATTAACATATATACGTTTTGTTGCCTAGAAATTTGCCAGCCATATCCCATTGCCAGCCTGAATATTACAACTGTATTTATATGTTATTACTGAGCCACTACTGGTTGCCGGTGGAAATGTCTGGGTTGGTGTTTCGGCAACTCTTTCGAAAATTCAATTTGAACTTTGTTAATTTAAATTTAGTGTATAGTCCAATATAACTTTAACTAGATTACTTCAGATGTCGTTGTAGTGATTCTTTTAGAGACTGATAATTCCACTTTCCTTGAAACATGAGTAGAGCATAACTTTAGGCGCTTATGCAAATTAGTTGCTGCCATAATTACCACGAAACTTAAGCAGAAACTCTCTGAGAATATTTTTAATTAACTATATTTTGGATACAATTACTTTTAAAAAAGTCTATATAAAAAATTCAAGGCTAAATATTTTACCTGCCATTTATCATCTCTGTTTTAAAATTCACACCAACACAGTTAAATAAAATTGTTTGACTTCTATTAACTTCAAAGCTATCAAAAACAAATTTGTTTGTGTAAATTGAGTACATTTATTTTCAAAGCCCTTTGTGACGACGCTGTTAAAAAGATAAGGGATTAATGAAAGGAAAACTCTTTATGCAACAAAATACAACTTTTCTCTTGAACTGAAATTGTTTTGCGTAATTATTCTTGCATAAAGATTTCAGTTTGAATTGAAATATTTTGCCGATTAGTGAATTTTAATTGGCGTAAGTCAATGATCGTCTTGCTGGCAAATTAAGGGAATCCTTTGAGAAATGTTTTGAAAAAAATTTTTTAGTAAAACGTTGCCGATGATAAGAAGCGAAAGATATTTTATTAACAGTTTTATCATAAAATATGACAGCCTATATCATGTAACGGCAAGTACGGCAGGTCTGTTTATTGGTATCCAATTCAATTAAAATTGAGCCTTATCGCCGAGCAAAAGTCGCTTATGGAAGTAGGTGTAGAGAATCATAATTTTCAGAATAAATTTGCACAGGTTGAAGATGTTGTTCAGGCGTCACTACATTGATGTTGCTGAACCAGACAAAGCTTAAACCAGTGGACAGTTAACAAAATGAATGCCAGCTACAAGAAGGAAAAACTAAAACATAATTTCATTAAAAAGGCCATTTTCCAAAACTAGTTATATTTGAGGTCGTATATTTTAAGACAGATTTTAGATTTTATTATTCTGTTAGAATTTTAACGTCAGCTAAATGTTTTTGAGGTAAAAACAAGACTTAAATACAATCACAAAAAATCATAAAGTCGCTTTGAAAAATTCATTACTTTTCATGAGATTCAAACAGTGTGAGGTTACAACAGCTTTAAAGTGGAAATAAAACAAACATTTATATATGAATGTATATCCATATCCTTCTTTACGTTATGAAACGCAAATAATTTTTCTTTGTTTGTGTTATGAGTCGGGGTTCGCTTCTAGGATATTAATATGTTTGCTATTTGTTTTTGCTCCCTCTTATATTTGTCATTCATCCACCGGCCTCAACCATCAGATTGTAATATAAATCTTTCACAAGTATTTTCTTTTTTATGGTAAATATTTGTGTTATATTTTATGCATGATTTTATTACAGATTAGTTCAGGCGAAGAGTTGATTTAAACGCACTAAATTGATGAATACATTTTAAGCAATATTTGGGAAACTAGAAACGAAAATTTGGGGTTCTCGTAGCACAAAAGCAAAATATTTTCTTTATTCCTCTAAAAAATGTCCAGATATGAGCTTTTCGTGGCCTACAATACAAATTATTTTTTCCACAGCCTTAGGTTAATGCCAAACAAAACTGATGTGTTTTGTGAAACGAAGTTTACTGACATTGAATTTAGTGTTTTATAGTTCATATAATATTCCTTTGTTAAACAGCTTATAGAAAGAAACGGGGATGGGATGCGCCACTATCTGCTGCTGATAGTTAGGCCGATGGCGAACCTGATTGACAGTTGTCATTTAATACTTTGTATTATCGTATTCAAAGCTTCCTATTGTCTATGCGGAAATTATTTTATTTTAAATCTTTTGCTGAGGTTATATAAGACCATTGCTGAAGAGCTTGAGCTACCCGTTAACTTCTGCAGTGCAATGATCCAGCAATAAGTATCCTAAGTCCTTAATCAGACGTATTTACACAATTTTCTTCATCATAAATTGGATATAGAATTCATTTGGGACACCACACAGGTGTATCGGTTATTCAAGTGAGCTTTGGTCATTACAAACATCTTTCTTTTAATTACAGTCCCCACGTTCCAGCTAATGGGATTAGCTGAAATTCCGCCCCAGTGTTACCAATATTGGTGGCACCAATTAAGCCAAAGGTAAAAGGGTTTATTGTGAGCAATCTGACGATAACCACAAACTCTTCCGCTAAACTGTTAGTTGCACAATTAAGGCTCTCTTACTATTTTCTACCTTGAAGAATAAAAGTCAAAGTGTTTCAACTCACCGAAACATAACTTCTACCGCCGTGTAGAATTATAGTGACTAATCTTAACAAACAGTAACTGT
>BGZK01004049.1:0-16661 GCA_005406025.1 Eumeta japonica | reverse complement strand
GGGTATAACCAATTTTGATAGTGTAACTCTTTTTTGCATAAAATATACTGTTTGTTTGGCAGTTGGTTTGTTTGTGTATCTGATTATCACTAGACAAATTATTTTTTCATTCTAGTTATTCTTTTTATTTTATTTAATTGACTCAAATCCCTACAAATCACATTCCCACTCCATAGTCAAGAATGTCACTCTGACAGGTGAACAACTACCCAAAGAAATATTGTGAAATATCTTGAACTCCATATGGAGACTAAAATGAGCCGACTATATAAAAACAAAAAGGAAAAAAAAAGATCTCAATTATAAATGCTTGTATTGGTCGATGGGGTGACACTCACCGCTGACACTGTTTGATATACTATTTATAAGTGCATCATGAAACCCATATGGTAAAATGGAATCCAACTCTGGAGATTTGCCAGTAACTCAAATCTTGAAATCCTGTAAAGATTTGGAAACAATGCTTTAAGAGCAATATCAAATGCACCATGGTTTATAAGAAATGTGGAATTACATGAATATCTAAAAATGCCAACCATCAAAGAGGAAGTAAATAAGTATTCTGCAAAATACAATGAAAGATTGCAAAATCACAAAACCATCTCATCAGAGACCTAGTTAATACCTACAATGTTATCATTAGGCTGAAACAATGGCAAACATTGTAATTGGATCTGAGACACTAACTTGAAGGAAGACTCTTTTGAAGACAGAAGGAGAATATTTCCTGAAATACCCCCTCAAAACACGACTGAAGATACAAAATCTGATTATAGCTGATTAGCCAATGGCAGATATGAGTTGTTTTAAAAAAAATAGAACTCGCCCTCTTGACGTTCGTCCCAAGGTCCAACTCGAGCCGCGATCGTCTAGTGGCACTGTTGTTTTATTGTTTATTCACTCCCGCAAATTTGTTATCTCTATATTTATATGTATATGTAGATACACCGTACTGACTCGCACCGACCCACGTTTTGTTTTTATTTCACTCGTTCGTACGTGAGTAAAGTACCTCCGACCAGCCTACAAGTACGTCTGTGTGACGTCTGCCCTGCATCCCCCGCTCCACGCCCGTCAGTTGTCTATGGTTTAGGGGAGACAAACTACGTAAAAAATTGTCTGTTTATTTTTCACTTTGCTGGAAGAGGGAGATGTATGGGACCGGTACAAGGATTGAATGTGAGAGAGAAAAGGGAGAGAGTAAGGTATATAGTAAAAGCGTGAAGAGGAAGAAAGGCTATAGTGAAAGGAAGAAAAAGAAACAGAATGAGTGGAAAATGTAGAGAGATGAAATCAATAATTGGATCAAATTCTTTATTACTAATGAAATCAGAATTAGGTCAGTGTTGACATTTTAAGAAAGGCCAAATTCTCTATAAAGATTATTATCTATCCATGCAGATGGAGTTGCAGGACAATGCTATTTATGTCAGAAATAAAAATGTCAATAAGTACATTTCGAGGCTATGTGATCAACATGGCTTGTCCATTTCCAACCAGCTTTCGGCCCCAATTAATCGACATCCTTGAACAAATTAAGCTAACTTTATACTCTTAGTACAATTGCTTACTTGTATACTGTACAACTACTTTATATATTTGATATAACACTAAATATGCTATATTGTGTTTAATCTATGATTGACATTAAGGTGATAGCTTATATAATACATGAAGGCACATACCACATTAAATGATTTTTGACTTTAAGGCTTGCACATATCAATTTTTCCATGTAAATATATTAAGCAAATTTTGTTATAATTGGATTAATTAAAATACACTTTTTAATTCAAATTAGGTAATAGTTTATATCTCTAAATAAGTTTATAGTCACTAAAGTTACAGATCTCGAATTAAAATAAAAAAATATATCATCTAGTATCCTTTATATCTTTATTTTTTTTTATAGAAAATGTGACTTCAAGAGGTTGTTGTGTGATGTATTATACTATGATACCTCTAACTTGATGGAAATTAATGCTGCTGAATAACTAAAATTCCTACAAAGCTATTAAATTTGTTTTTTAACTCTTAATAAATTATGTGCGGATTTAGATCCTCATAATTGTTTCTGATATTTTACATATTTTTGCCAAGTCTTTTGATAGATACAAAAGACCCCTTCTATTTTTATCACTACAAAGTTTTGTGGCTTCTTTTTACTGTAAAATTTAAAGTGTTGTTTGACTGGTCAAGAGTATTGCATTTGAATGAGAAGGTATTTCGTTCAAATCCTGTCATTATTTTTAAATCTATTATGTAGAATAAAATTAGTACTGCTTTTACACATAATCTTATGGTGGGTTGCATTAAAATTAAAAATGTACCTAATTCATATTCTTAATCTATTAGATTTGATAGATTAACCTTACAATATCTGTCAAATCTTATGGATTGTGTTTATGAATTAAACTTTTACTTTTGGTGCAACTTACCATTAGATATGATTATATGATGTCACTTTTAAACTTTAAAATTATAGAAGGTGCAAGTTTCTATAAGTGTCAAAGGCTCTATTCTCAATTCAATGAAGAAAAAAAATAGACATTTAATAATAATGTCCTATTTCTGCAAATTAAATATTAATATCAGTATTTATAAACCACTAATAATTAAGCCAAAACTTCCTATGTTTAAAAAGCATTTTCTTACATAGCTTCTTACTTATTCATTATTTATCTTTCTTTGACAAAGTATAACAATATTAGTAATTTATGCTTTCAGGATTCAATTCACATTGTGGCTATCCCGAGAAGAAATATAAAATTTAATTCGGATAGTTACTTAGCATCAGAAACCATAAATTTATCGACTGAGATTAAAAATATTGGGAATTCTAAAGATACAACTATCTGCATAGATATATTAGAAGCTTCTTTATTAAGCAAACAGTGGCGATTCACAGATTCCGTTAAAGCATTGAAGTGTAATAATACATTATCGTTGCATGAAAAACTACATTTAATTCTTAGAGGCAAACGATATAAGGATTCGCTTTCAGAACGAAAAATAGAATGGTCTAGTTTAAAAATATCAAAATCCCAGCCTGAAAGCCAGTCAAATGTAAATGTTGCTCCTTATTCTAAGTTTGTAGTGGATTATCCGTCACCATTTGAGGGTGAACTTGAAGCTCTTGACCAGGATGATGGAAAGATTAAACAAGGATTGATCCAATCCATGCTAGTAGTCAGATGGAAGGCTCTAATTAAAGTTGCAGATTTCACTAGGACTGCGATTGGACAGCACTACACTTGGCTTGAGTGTTTCAATACAAAGTTGTTCAATATAGAAGTCAATAATATGACTGACGTACCGTCTCTTAAATTCGATCAAGATTATAATACCGATACATATAATACTAGTGAAGAGAAATACAAGGGTGGTACAGTGATGTTTAGATTACAACATACCCAAAATGTTGATCACAACTTTAAAACTAGGAAATTATGTTTGGTACCAGTTGACATACACATTGTCAATTGTTATGGAGTTCCTGTAAAAACAACTATAGATATGTCAAAAAGAGAATCATCAAGTGATGTCAATTGGGTTGGTGCACTTAGTTCATCAATGGAATGCGGAGTTGAAGTGTCTCTAGGGCCATTCGAAGCACGGCGGGTCCCCGTGAGTGCTGTGTGTGCTTCACCTGGTACCTATCTTCTAGGCGCTGGTTTTATTCTGGTTACCCATATAGGAACAAGACCAACGCCATTTGTACATAATACTGTAAACACATCCCTTTTAATAGTGAACCAAATTAAGTGAGACTCATGCAACTGAAATAAATTGTTATATCACATAGAACTTAGAACATATGTTTCATAAAATATTACCAGTGATAATAATATAGATGCAATGTTGAAAATGTTGATTATTGTTAAATATGTACATTATGTTTTAGGATGTTTCTGGTGATGAATATAGTAACACCTTACTGAATTATAATATAATGATTCTGTTATTTTAAAACTTATTTTACATACAAAATTTAACATATTTTATTTTATATCTGTATTTTTTATATTTAGAGTTTGTTACTTGCAATTCTGTCATTCAATTACTAAGAATCTTTGGAATGGATAGAAGCACCTGTACACATTTTACATTTTATTAAAAACTGCTCTAAGTCATTAAAATCAAAGATAAATATTTACATTTGGATTCCATAATTGTAAATCTTCAATCACAAAAAATTGTATAAAACAATTCTATTCTGTATAAATATACAAAAAAAACTCCGGCAAATTATTGTTGTAAGTAATAGATTAAAGACAGAAAATATAAATTGCCTACATTCAAACTTATATAAGTATGTATTTCAATTCCTTATACCAAACTTATAATAAACATTAAGCATCTATTAAAGAAATATATAATTCATCGATATATGCTTAATATTTTCAATATCGGTCAACTAACCTACTATTAGTATACTTACTACGAAGATGGTATTTTATGTAGAAATAAGATTTCACTTTTTTGTTTTAAGGATTTGATCAACTTGTTGCTAATGTTATCAATGTTTTAAGGAATTACTTACCCCATCTCTCATATATGAATCTAATTTGGGCAACATGTTATATTATTATTTTTTTTTTTGTTGTGCAATGGAAGAAAGAGCTATACAATCGGCATCATTTTCACCTTCTACTTTTCCTAATGTTTCGAATCACAAGTTCACTATATATAATTCATATGGGTTTTTTAATCAAATAGGGCTAAGTACAGTAAACCCTAACAACATAAAATGCACCTTATGCCATTATGATTTGATGCTTAGGCTACCGATATATTCGGAGGTAAAATAACCCTTGACAGCTATGACCTTTGATCCCTTTTTAACACTTAATATACAATTCGTACATAAACAACATTTATTTATATACAGGATTGAATCTATCATGTATCTTATCGCAAATATTTAATCTCCTTTTTTAAAACAACTGCCAAAATAACTATAAGGGAGCGTCCATAAACTACGTAGCTCGACCAAGGGGGGGGGAGGGATAAGCTTAAGCGCTACGCTGAGGCACGTAATAGGGGGGAGGGAGTCGAGAGCAAAGCTACGTGGTTTTCTTCAGATGAAAATTTTGTTGAATAAGATAATTTGAGTGATCCCCCCGATGTTAATTTAACAAGAGGAATCAAATAATTAAATACATTATTTGAAAAAAAAATAAACTGTTAATAAATTAATTTATTATTAATTATTTTATTTTATAAATAAATTAATGTATCGTGAAAAAAAACCACGTTCCATTGGGTTGGGGTCATAGAAAAGGCTACGTGAGGCCACATGGGGGGAGGGAGGAGTCCTAGAGAGACTAAAATATGACCACGTGGTTTATGGACGTTCCCTAACAAAAATATATCATTGAAAGTATACTTATAAAAATATAAAATAATATAGAAACAACCCTACTAAATGTTCAGCCAGACTGCAAGCGCAAGTACGGCGCCGCCACCCGATGAGTGTTGGGGCACGTGAAGAACTCGAGTTCTGCCCTGCGCTTAGCTATGCGATGTATTATTTTTAAAGAACTTATGTTGTCACTTACCTACAAATGAGACTCGATGTAAAAATCGCCGAAGGTATTACTGCATTAGTCAGACTTTCCAACGTGTTCCACTCACCTCTAAACAAATACGTCAAATTATCGCGTAAACGATACACAGCAGGCAATATTACCTGTGGACCCACAGGTTATTGACTGTCAGGGTAAGTTTCACTATGAAATCATAGTGACATTAGAGCCGCAACAATGCCACCTCTGCAAACTCCCCAATAATAAATCATGGTTGCATATTTAATAGCAGTGAAAGATATTTTCATTAAAAATTTATTTAGTGTCACATTTATGACACTAAATTAATATTGCAAAAATGTATCAAAAATTATCTTGAAAACTAACTTAGTCGACTGACAAATATGAACTACATATTTTGACCTGTTTAGTTTTTAACATAAACAGTTATGAGTAATTATTTCAAATAAGAATTTGAAGCACACCGTTGTAAGAATACTAGAATAGTGCTAAAGATGTCATTTTTTGTCTTGTGTCTATAATTAAGGAATAGTTTACTATTTTTCAATGTTGGTAACAGATTTTCAAAAAATTTAATGGACATGTTATTGGATTTTGTTCTGAGACCCCAAAATATAACCAAAAATTCATTAGTATGTAGTCTTTATTTTAAACTGGAAGTAATTTAATCAGCAATTACGAATTTTTAAAATTTGATGTACTACCATTGGACTAAATATATATTTTGATTTTGTGGTTATAATTATCTAATTTTTATAATGAAACGCCATCTATTTTACCATAACATTCTGGAGACACGGGGGATCATTTGAACTATATTCCACTGATTTCTGCAATAACTAATAGTTTTTAAATACAACAAACAACATGGTAAGTATTGTAAAATCAACAGATACGTAAAGAAAGTAATTCCATCTATTTTGGAGCAGCATCCATTCATATTAACCCTTATAATAATATACAGCAGAAGCACATTGGATGTAGAAATTCGGAATAAGTGAACCAATGTTGGTAAACTTGTGGACATACACATTCCTAATCATATGTAATAGCTAGGACTATTGTTAAGCAAATTAGACTTGACAAAAGGAGAAAATATCACATTTCACCCACAGTCTTGGATTGGATATTAAAAGCTTTCTTGTGATGTGATAGCAGGTGACGTATTTCTCTGGTCATTCTGAGTTTAATACAAAATATTGACGTGTATTATCAAGGGACGCGCTCCCTAACTGAAGCTAGCATAGACTAATTTTTAAATAAAACCCGAATCTCCGATTCTTGGGGATATCAAGAACGAAACAAGAGGAAAAACGTATTTTTTATTGAACCAAGCATGCTGTTGCCATCGGCGACGAAAGAACACAATTGACCTACAAAATATTGAGCATATTGTAGAAACTATTGAATCATATGTATGATTGCGGTATACAAAACACAATATCTTTGTTTGACTCTGTACTAATTAATTCTTTTCTTATGCAAGTAATAGCGATATCGAGTTGCTTTAGTTGTTAAAAATTACTTCATTTCTCTAAATGAATTTACTTTTTTATTTGTTTCTTTAAAAATTATGAGATAATGACTAAGTATTATGTATATTAATTTACACTAAAAACCAGAATGAATATCAAAAAAATTGTAAAAATTAAATGTCATGTCCCATAATACTCCTTTCATTTATGTTTACAAACAAAAAAAAATTGAAAAGTGCTATCTAAAGAATATTATTGCAACTATTACAGCCCAATCTCTTCGAAACAGATACCTAACGAATATATAGATTGACATACTAATAGAGGTCGCCAACAGTACCTCATTGTGAAACGGATTTAATTTTTAAAATTATATTTTTATTAATCGTAATTTAACTACATTGAATTAAACATTTTGAATAGAAAACTATTTGCTGTAAATTATAAAGCTATTTTTTTACAAGTGACGTGTTTCCAATTTGTTACACAGTTAATAGGCGGGGATTTTTTTAAACTATTTTAATTTTATAAAGTTTCGATTAAATTGAATGATATGTTGAAGACAGAATTTATTTCCATTTAGTTATTTGTACAATCATTTGCAATTTATCACATTTTCGTTAAGTAATTAGAATAGAACAATAAAAATAGTTGCTGACTAGAGGCGAAATAAATTTTCTATTCGTAGAGAATTCTCAGATGCTTTACTTTATGAATCATGCAATAACAATATTATTCAATATACTATATACTACAGCAAAACACAATTTAGAAAATATGAATTTACCTACTGAGCATTTCAAAATTACTATTTAATAAAATATGTAAAACTCAGTTTTCATTGAAATGACTTTTTTTGACACGTTTGGTTTCCCTGACAGGATTCCTGTTCCCCCCCCCCCCCTTCGTCTCCGTTTCGTACTCTTGTTTACATTTTAAAATATATGTATGTTTGGGGTGGGATTTTTGAGAGTGCAATAAATTCTGTTTGTTTATTCCGCATGTAACATACATCATATCGTTATATGCGATTTATCGGATTATTTAGAATTGAAGAACGGTGAAGATGGCTAATCGAAAGATATATATATATATATATATATATCGGAGATCGAGTGCTGACGGTTAGTTTTATTTCTGTGATCAATGCGATCAAAAGCAAAGTCCGATCGAATAAAAGCGTTCAAGTAGTTTCTCTGCGTGTTTTCTTTTCGTCTGAACTCAGTCTTCGAACTCTTGTAAGAGTCATTACATAAGAGTATTAGTAAGATCCACGAAGAACATGGGAAGTGGTACCATAGTTATCGATTGCATCTTTTTGCTTTGACAGAACAGCTGAGCGTGATTTGTGATTGTGTTTATCTCTCCTTTAAAGATTGTTCTCTTATTAGATAACTATGCCATGTAACTTGACTATGATCACTAGAGAAGAGATCCTTTTGCACTGAAGTATGGATACCCTTTTACCTTAGTCTCTGCTGTTAGGGAAAGTGAGAGATTTGAGTTTTCAATTCTCACGAAACAACAGAATGCGGCTGTTATTTTATATATATGTATTAGCTGTGTAGATTTTATTATTTATCTATGTATTAGCATGTTATTAGTCTGATTAATGTATGAGCTGCATCAAGTAATTAACAGCTTACCAAGTAAAAAAAGACGCTCGTTTAATTAGCACTACACAGCTAGCAAACAGAACCAAAAGTGGGACCGGTTCGGAAGTGAAAGCAGAACCTGAATAGGGACTGAGTTAGACCAAATCAAGTCTTAGAACGGTACTAGATGGAAACTTGAAGGTTAAAACCAAGAGCCGAATCGAAATCAAAAGCGCAACCGAAATCGAAACCAGATTGTCACCATAAATGAAAAACTATTTAACTTTTAAACTTAATTTCTTTTTCAATCTCATCACTAATAGATTGGGAAGAACTGTATTGAAAATCACAGCTTGATATAGTACCGATTAGCTGTAATTGAATTTTTAACTCGTAGTTATTCATATTTTGATCTGTCATTTCGCTCAAATATTTCAAAAGAAATTGAAACGAACGTTTTATTATACTATTACCGCCATCTGTTGGCAACTACAAAAATAAATTGAGTGTGAACTTGTTTGTAATTGCCAACAGATGGCGGTAATAATATCAAATAAATATCGTGAACAAAAATAAAAAGAGGATTTTTGGTGAAAAACTCATACGTTATCATAACCTCTAATTTAAATAACACGTATGGCACGAGCGCTTAAGCATGCACATTTGGTTATACCAATTTTTTTTCCTTTTTACATTTTACTTTAATTCTTGAAATATTAGTCTCTAGTCAAAAATCTTAATATTATATAAATACATATATTTAAATTCAATTACTTACCTCATTGAAATTATATATTCGCCAAAAAGAAATTTAAGTATGTATGTATTTGTAATGAATAAACAAATAGACCCTCGAAGTAATCCCATAAATTAATAAATGGAATTTTGATACAAAGAAAATTTGTTACGAGTCATTCCAAAACTTAGTACTCCTAATAACAGAGGATTCTGAAAATAGATGATTTTCTCAATTATAAAAACCGATAAATTTAAAAAACTAAGGCTAAAATAAAAAGTTCTTTTTATGAACCAGATATGCAAACTTTATAACAAACAAATGAACTCAAATGATGGATTTTGAATAATATTTTGTTTTGAATGTATTTGAACTTAGGAAAGGAATATCTGGCAGTAATAATTAATTTAAACATCTGCTCTTATTTCTGGCAATCAAATGTTTTTCGTCCATTACCAGGGTTCTGTCCAACCTTGATGCTATTACATTATCTATACTAATATTATAAACGCGAAACTTTGTTAGGGATGAATGTTTGTTGCTCTTTCACGCAAAAACTACTGAATGGATTTCGATGACACTGTACAATAATATATAGCTTACACATAGGCTATAATTTATAAAGATATAGTGTCAATTATTTAAAATATAACGATAAAGTGTCAAGTAAGCAGGAAAAAATCTGTCATCAGCGAGCTATTCTGGCGTGCGCCGTAAAAACCGTTGGAATTACACGTATATAATGTATAATGGAAATGTTTATTTTAAATAGGCCTACAAAACATTACAAATACGCACATTTGGTAGTAACAAATTGATCCTTATATCAATATGCGTAATTTTATAGTATCTGGTGTTTAAAGTAGACAAACTTTGTCTTTTTACACTCCATTATTTGGACAAATATTTGAATAGTTATGACGAATGAAAAGCGAGTGCGGTGCGATATTACAATGCGGTCCGGCGTATTTAACTATATAGAGGCATATATTTGAGCACGCAATGTTTTTCCCACGGCCAGCTCAATGTGGCTTGCTCACGCGTTTCTAAATCGCAAAATCTGCATGTTTATATAGACCAAAATAAATCGTTTAATATAGTTTATAGGAGTATATTGCAGTAGCCACCTATAACTTTTGCACTACCATCAATCATCATATACTTCCGTACCTATCTATCCTTACGAACTATAGCGTTTATAATACCTACTAGCTGTCCCGCCCGCTTCGCTGAGTAATTTTTATTTATAAATAAAATGGCGAAGGATTTACGGAATTCGAAAAATGAGTAACCTAGAACCATCTACAAATCATCCCGCATCGAATGGTCCTAGTCTCATGTCTATACGTTCAGTAGTTTTTACATGATTGCCGAACAAAGACAACCTATTTTCATTATATATGTATAGATAATACATATTAGCGAGTTCATCTTAAAAACTATTTTGTTCCAATTTACATACATTACACAATATAATTGTTCGAACACTTATAACTGGAGAATAGCTGGACCGATTTTCATTTTAATTAATAGTAATGTTATGTGTAAACTGAAATGTATAAAAAATCAGTAGGTATTGATTATGTTTATTTTTCAACAATTTTTAAGCTGTCGCTTTATATTGGTTTAAAAAACATCAGCCATGTAAACGAAATAGCTACGAATATATAGGGGCAGTGGTTATGTCATCAATGTGTGTAAATTGGCCCTAAAAAAAAATTTCCATATGAACAAGAAGAAAGAATACATTTTATGCCTACGCGGGCGGAACCGCGGGCAAAAGCTAGTCATGATATAATTTGGTTTCAAATAGTTTTACAAAGAATAGACTAATTAGGCAATGTGGTTCAATGTAGTTTCAGTGTTCCAAAAACATCAGTGTACTTACAAAATGGTCACGTCAAACCGAAAGCTTTTTATGTTGTAAGTTCACAATGATTATGAAAATTTAATATACAGTTTACGAATGGTTAGCTCATATTTATATTTATGAGCTTAAATTTGGTGCTTGTATATTTTATTTTAACTAGCTATTCTATAAATTTTTTCTCATCTAGATGAAGTGTTGAGTAATTTTTTACGCATTACTGAAATATAAATAGATTTATATTATTTGATAATTTTAGGTGTAATGCCGAAAATTATTTCTTTTTCTTATATTGACTGTGTGTATATAATTTTTGCAAATTAGTGAAAGGTTCATTTTGATATACGTTACGTTATCATATATTTACGTACTGCTCAGGCACAATTGTGTCGTTAATGTTTTTAGATAGTTCTCATGAAACCATGAATTTAGAACTCATATTTCGTAATTTATAACTATGAAAATTGTAGAAATACTGTAAAAATCAAAAAATGAAGGTTCATTTTGGCATACTTTCCTTTATTTTATTGATTAGAAAAGTTTATTTAAATATTAATCTTGAAGATATGAATCATATCAATGCTCATAGGTTGCCATGTGTTATGAATACATCTTGATATATTCATAGCATAAGGAAACTCAGTTTACAGTTAGACAATCTACATACGTGTTACACTTGCAATTATGGGTCTATCTAGAGTCCGAGGACATTAAGTCTAGATTCTAGCAACCGATTATACAAGTCAAAAGACAATATAGCTTGTCTCAAAGTGGTGTCGGGCTTATTATTAATAAGTACTTCATTAACAACGTAGTGAAGATCGAAGCTGTGTAGTTAATGTATCTTATACTGGGAATAATCAAATAGTATATGTATCGACTTCGACGTATCCTGACAGTGAAGGAGATTGTAAATGAAAATATTTCAAAATTATTACAGATCTCACAATTAAATGTTTAACAGTGATGGTCCTCCAGTGCAAAATTACGCAAAGGGGTAGGGGAGAAGGGGAAATTCGGTATCTTTTCTTTAAAAATTAGTATCCTAATAAAACTCATAAATTCTTTAATGTTACCCTAAAATTAACGTCTCATAAGCAAAATATTGCCGTAAAGGTGTTTAGTCATCAGATGACATGTCTGATTATAAACGTTTTAATAAACAAACTTAGGAGGCCTTGAGACACGACAAAAGTTGATAAACATATAAACTATATTAAAGAGACGATTTAGCAAGCAAAGCTATAAAGTATGTACAAAAAAAGAAAAACGTGCAGGTCTGTTCTGACATACGAGTTCACTTCATTTACTTCATAGATTTTATTGCGCTGTATGCAATAGGCAAAGATGGTAAATTAATGCATCTCTTATAATACTGAAAGCGTCTATACACTTTTTGATGTTTATTGATATCGATTTGATAAAATCAATACGAATTTGCACTGTATGGATACTTTGACATTTATTGTGTTGGTGCAATCTGATAGGTTCCTTCAATTATAGTACATGTAAAATGTAACGTAGGAATATAAACGAAAGAAAGCCAAATTCGTCAAAGTAATTTTTTTTTTTTGCAACTCGCTGCAAAGCTACATATCAAATTATTGGCAGTAACATTTAACACCAAATACACCGAAAGATTAGCTTTTCTTCGTTAAAATAAAACATTTGAAATCAGGAATGGAAAAAAATACACGCGTTTGGTATAAGATGCATGAATGTTTTTCCCTGAGAGGCAATTTAACAACGGTTATCTTTATTCATTTTTTTATATTTTAATACGTGTAGGTGTGTGATAGGAGGAGGTATTACATTATAATTTAAATTTGGTATCTTCGGTCCGCTATTCTATTTTTGTTTATTCTTTTACAAATAAAATTAAATTATAGAAGGTAGGCAATTCTATACTTCGATAATGCATTTATAACGCACGGACTTTGCGTTTAACTTCTTTAATGAAATATTCAATAAAATAAAATAATTTATGCACTAACTTTGTGATTTATTTTTCATTTTCTATTCATTATTTTTATTTTGTTTTTGCCTATTTTATTAACACTTCATAATTTCGCTCCACATCTTATTTGCATACAAAAAAATATGAAAATAGCTATGAAAATTTTTTCTCAAAAACTAAACTTCAAAAGTTGGTCTACTCGGTACAGCAAATGACTAAGACGAATACTGATAAGAGCTAAATTGTATCCTCAAAACCAGAACTTTTAAAAGGGATTCGAAAACTTTTATCGACAATTATAAAGAATGATATAAAAACTGTTTTAAGCAAAGTTAGAGATCCTCGAAAGTAGACCCTTCCCCTATAAGACCAAATAAGTCTGGGCGTGACCGTCTTATTTTCGGGTGGCTAACCATGGCAAATATACCAATGCGATCATGAAACGATACTAAATAGAGTTGAGAAGAAGACGGCCAGTACTACACGGCTTACGGCGATCTAAATTGCCTGTCCGTTTTTATCGCTACTGCACAAATGACATTTACACGTCATCCTATACGAAACTGGGATGCTCTTCAAATAACTGAAAATAATAAGACATCAGGTGAAGACGGAATTGTGATCGAATTTTTGAGAGTGGGTATAAGACCGGTACATTTACTCTATGGGGGCATTTATTAATTATTTGAGGCGATTTTGGCGATTTTTTAACCCCCTCCTCCTCCTTAGTGAGAGCCCCCACCACCCCTTAAACTTAAGTTAGATTTTTTAAAATGCTCATTTTAGTGTAAATACGTTAAACTGTGCTTGTTTACATTGCATTTAATAAAATAAACAGAATTTACTTAATTCTTATTAGCAGTGGCGGCGCTAGGCGTCGGCGACGTCGGCGACCGCCGACGGCCTAGCGCCTGAAGGGGCCTCGCAAACAAAAAAAGCTTTGCCTACAAGTTATTAAAAAGAGACCTCGCAAAAAGTTTTGCCTACAAGTTATTAAAAAGAGGCCTCGCAAACCTGATGTCGCCGACGTCCACGAGTGGTGTAGCGCCGCCACTGCTTATTAGTAAGTGACTACTGGAATCAACATGTCAGTAAAATCGTTTGTTCCTTCAGTTCACTGGTCTAGACGTTATAAGCCGTTGTAGCTTGTACACTCGTAGATAATTAGTAGATCGATAGATAATATTGCGTAAGATTTAGCCACATTTTAGTGGGAAAACATATTTAATTTAAACCAGTTTTTTCGCAATTTTGCACTGTTTCTTGTGGTAAAAAAATTACGTGATATTTGAGTTAACTTTCCTCTACGCAAGATTAGGAGAAATTTGTTTAGTCAATCTAATTTGATTTATGCTTTCGATGGCAAAATTACAATCTTACTTAAAAAAAAACAATTTCACTTTATCAATTTCTTAGTTTAGGATTTTTCAATATCTCAATATTTTCAATGCCTATCATCTCTTAGTTTCCAAGCGTTCTAACTAAGTAAAATTTAATGATAGCAAAAAAACCAAGAGATCGTTTTGATGTAAACTTTTGTGTTCGAAAATTCTTATTTATCTAATTTTCTACATTTTAAAATTTTTGCTTAATTTTAATAAATATTTTTCTAGATACTTCAAAATAACTTATGTCACAATTTTCGGTATTGGTCCCAAATTCGCTTTAAAATTAAATTTTCTTGAATCAATAGATTTTTAATTACTAATATTTTATTATTACTGTCATCATTTTTCATTTATATCTAAAATTTACTTTAAAGCTCACTTTGTATTTTATATAATTTTGCCACTATTTGTAAAGTCGGTGACAGTGACAATTTGACGAAAATTAGTATACATAATAAATAATAAATTAATGAAAAATAATTAACTGTTTTATTATTTCATTATATGCTAATTTTCTAAAATTACTATCATCATTAGTCACCAATCTTATAAATAACGGTAATTATGTTATTTGAAACCCTCATTCTTTTTATTATTTTGATATACTTGTAAAGTAAAACATTATAAATAAATACTAACGCAGGTTGCAATAAAAGTAAAAACGTGATTTATAAATGTAATCAATAAGATTTGGTAATTATCCATACATTATACGTAAAATCTTATATATCAGCATTGAGTTGCACCAAAAGATGAAAAATGTGAATATAAAATTTATTGTAAGATGGCAGATAATGTGTCAATAATCTCTTATATCTTACCGTTCTTACTTATGAAATGCATTTTTTCTTTTTTTATCTCCTTATATTTTTGATGCCAATCACTGTAAATTTTATCGAAACCCTTATTCTAGCTTTAAAATAAAATAATTGTGTGCAAATGTATATTTGAATTGCTCATTACTTGTAAGATCCTTTCTGACGTTTAACAGGAGTTATAAGTTCGGCAATGCATACGTACGACGGAACTATGACCACTTGTATGTTTATGAAAATAGATATTGCATATTCTTTGTTCAGACTTACAAATGAAATATATGTTATGCATTTGCCAAATATTCCTAAGTAATTAAAAAAAATTGTAGCCATTATTAAATTAAGGAAATATTATATTACAGCAACACTACTTTCTGAATTTTAGCCTTTTTTTTTTCCTGTCGGGCGGGAGGAGTAGTATAGGTAGATGGGCGTCCATCTTGTATTTTAAGGAATGAGAGCCGGTGTAATTGTGACTGAAAGTGTTTTTTACAACAGGCTGTGCATAATTATTTAGTTCTTAATATATTTTATCTTTAATATCCTATTTTTAATATATACACAGGATTCACTTCCGGAATGTGTTAGGTATGAAAGTCTAAAACAGCTTTCGTAGCCATTCAATCATTTGACGAGTAATGGCGTGCATTCTTCTTTTAACGTTGTATCTGTCTAAATTTTTCACCAATAATTATTTTAATTAGTGATAATGGTAGTAGAGTGTTTGGCTTAGATATGGCCTAAAATTTTCTGCTTTAATACTTATTCACTTTTTATCCATTATCTAAATTATAACTAGGTATGCAATTTCTGCTGGGACATCATTGACTTTTAGGTTATAACAATTCTACAATTTGTCATTGAGTATTTTCTGTTCATAACAGGAACGCAATTAATAAGTTGGAAGTTTAATTGCTTTAGTGTTCTTTTTTTTTTGTGAGCACATTGTGAACATTAAGAAGTGACGTAAAATATTTGTCTCCACAGTGTCGTTACTCAAGACATATGCGATTACCGGAAAGAGTCTTGCCGAAAGGAACTTAAGTTGGTATAGGGGTAAAGCAATGGCATTACCCAGTAGAGCACGTGTATACGCCGATGTTAATTCACAAAAACCTAGAGAATATTGGGACTATGAAAGTTATGTAGTTGACTGGGGTAACCAAGATGATTACCAGCTAGTACGCAAGCTTGGACGTGGAAAGTACAGTGAAGTATTTGAGGCAATAAATATCACAAATAATGAGAAATGTGTAGTGAAAATATTAAAGGTAAGTTT
>BGZK01004048.1:0-16666 GCA_005406025.1 Eumeta japonica | reverse complement strand
CCTCAACTGTGACTTTGTTATTTTATTTTCTCGTACAAGGTGTATGTTAATTTGATAACTCTCCATATGACAGAGCGGTATTGACAATAGCAATTAGAATATGGATATAATTAATAAGTTAAATTACTAAGAAATGTCGCGTTCAATTTAAACTATTGTTCTGAATTTTGTTTTGTATATCTCTTTTCAACACATGATGTCGGTGATGCCAATTAAATTATTTATTTATTTTAGACTATAAAACAGATAAACATATCAGCTTTAAAGCGAAGTTAAATATTATGTAAGAGGTCACAATAGTATTGTTTACATACACGTTATTTAATTTGTTTCTTTATTTTTATCAATTAATTGTGTATATATATATTATTATATAAAGTAGTAATTCTAATATAATTTTATACTTATTTATTCATGTGACCAATTATTTCTATTTATTTTATTTCACGTGGAAAATATTATTTTGAAATGCACTGTTTCTTAATTTTATTTTAGCAATAATTTTCCTTTTCAAGTAAATATCTCGTACCACGTTAATTTTTGTACAACTTTATTAAATCGAATTGAAGTTGTTGCAGGTATATCACTAAACAAGTAAATTTGCTCCGTAATGACAGGGCTCTGTTCTAAAATTAGGTCAAAACTAAAGTTTAACGGCGACTTCGTGTCTGTTCGCATCTTTCTTTGTGACCACTCTACATAGTGCCAGAAACCGTATGCTCATGTTTATTCACCTTAAACAATATCTGCTTTTACCTCAATGACATTGAATGTAAAGCGTTTTAAGAGCTTGAATGATATTTTTCTCGTCATATGCATGGAATAATAAATTTTTCATTAAGGCAAGAAAGTTAAGCCTTCATACTGACGAAAGTACAATTTAGGTTCGAGTGGCGCGCGGCTGTCGAACGCGCGCGTCGGGATATGCAGTGTATTGTACTACATCCACGAGGAGAATAAAAAACGACTTCTGTTATTTAACTTTACATTGAAGTTATACCATTTATGAAAGTACTTTTTATCATACATGCGGTCGTTGGCTCATATTTTGAGTTTTCACCACACACGATGTAACTCGCAGCCGTTAAACTTAAAAATAAAACGAGCAATATATTCATCTTTTTATTATATAATATATCGTATGCATTGTTATATTTATTTCTGTGTTTTTGGGCAGAGGCAATTCAGTAGCTGCTTGGGCAGCTTCTTTAATTTCGACGGTGCCACAAAACGTCACTACCACTGCTACTAAGAGTACATCTCGAAATTAATTTTATTAATATATGAGTCGACTTTAAACAATTTCGAACGAACAAACTTGCGCTCATATTTAATTTCTACATGTTTTTTTAAACTAGAACCAATAAATGTTCGCGTTAAAAGTGACTAATATAATTTTTCGCTCTTTCAAAATATTTTTTGATTTCCGCATCTTATTATGTTTTATTTTCAACGTAACTTAAAAATTAAAGAACAAAAGTATTTTAGAAATACATTTTCATATAATTTAAGCGACCACTCAGTGTCTTAAAATGGCGTACATTATGTTCGGTTTTCGAAAAAGTATGGAGGCACTTTTCGAACAGGTGTCATATAAAATATTTTTTTGTACTAAGACATCATTTCAATTTATCTTTTTAAAAAGAAGCATTTTCGTGGAAGCAGCCTATTTTAATTCTATCGAACAATATAATTGTATTGGTGTTCGGCGGTGCTCGACGGCTCGGGCTAGGAATCAGCAAACATTCCTCTTCCTCCGCAAATTCCTCGACCGCTTCCCGCGCCGCATCGGAAGCCCCCGCAAACGCCTTCAAATATCTCGAGTGCGGTAAAACAGAGGACGCCAAATCATTCAGCGAAAACTATGCGTGGATCCTTTATTAATTACCTTTTGAGAAATAAATATGTATTTTAATAGTTGTGATGTTGGCGGTGCTTCTTTCGATGTCATTTCGAGTCGAGCTATCTGCTCTGCGTGAATGCAGGTCCGTTATCGGTTGGTCAAGGGACATTGTGGTTTCCTTTTTTAAGCGTCTAAAATAATTGCTCTTCAATTATTTTTATGAAACAACGCGGTCGAAGTTAAATTGAAGTGCATGAGGTTATATTGTTGCAATTGAACATTATTTTATAATTATTTAAAACATGTTTGTTTTAAATTGCGGTGTATCCTTATTTTGATAATTCGCAAATATTAAAAGTAGTACTGCCAATTGACTCATATTGCCAACATAAAATTAACTAAAAACTAAATTGACTTACCTTATGCTATAATTTATAAAGTATCCGAAATATTGACTTCCATCAATTTTCTTCTCTGCGATATTCCATAATGTTTAAAATGACATTTCATATGTCTTAAAATTGAACTCAGGTTACTAAAAAATCATTCGGTTGTATAAAAGCGTTACAAAAAGCGTATTCCGGTTATTGTTTTCCACATCTAAATAATAATTTTGGTTTTCGCCGCAGAAGCTGAAGCAGTGATAGTATAATGTGACCAGTAAGCGCTCGCGATACACGCGAGGCAGCATGATCGAAACGGTAACACCTGCACATGTAAATATTTATTTGTAACTGAAGTTTAAATTTTAATATGAATCTTGAAAGGTGAAAGGGAATATCGTGAACGAACCTGCACGCGGTTGATGCTTTAACAGGCTCCACAGCGTCACACGAGATGTCTAATATGCAATAGGACGTCCACACGATCGGTGGATGACCGTGACGCGATATGATCGGACGTCAAGTAGACGGATACGTTGCATTTCGAACTTCATATGATCGACTCGATGCGACGATGCGGCGTTTAATTAGGCCAGCACTGTACTTCACCGGGGTGATCGGTCCAAAATGTAAAATATCATAGGCCAATGGTACCGGCCACGTATACGGCTCAGTAGGTTCTTTGACACGTCGCAAATTTTCATCGACAAACAAAACTTACGACAACGATTTCATAGACATTGCTTAAATATTTTTGTACATATTGAATAATAAGTGACTCACTAGATACAAGCTGTGAAATATTTAGATAGAAACCGACATTAAACGAATTGTATAGTAATTATATTAACTGGTAATAATTGTAAATATCCAAATTATTGACAAATAGAACAATAGCATTACATATTAATACAGATTTTTTTTTTGCAAAAATTAAAATATGATTTTGATATTGCCGATATCACTAATTTTATGTCTTAAAGACTACAGTTTATTTGGGAGTATTGTCTGTTTTTAATTATCATATCATTTGAGCAATATAAAAATGTAATAACGAAACCGTTTTAGTGATTGCAGGAATAGTGTAATTTACTGATATTTAGAATATTATGTTTGTTAATAAGTTGTTTAAGTGGGCTTAACACTAAAAGTGAAATCATTGTTAAGAATACAATGAGCTATAAGTTATCTAAAATTTTATGCCAACTCTTTCTCGCAAAACGTAGTTTAACATTAGTCTATACGGCGTTAGTAAACAATGACGTCACTGAGTACTAACTGCCTCTTTTATCTTACTAGCAATTTAAAAAGTCGTTACCGGGGTATTTTTACAATTATGAAAAAATAAAATTCACTATGTTCTTACTTGAATATAAAAGCATTAAATACGGTAATATAAAAAAAAGTAAATTATCCATTACTAATATAATATACAAAGTTATCTAAAAATTGGTAATATCAAGAAAAGATATTATTTAATTTTAAGTGTTTACTGCTAGCTTAGTTCTTACAAATCATAGTCATTAATATTTAACTAAAAATAAAAAAATTATGTGATGAAAATAAAATAGTTTTATAATATCAAGAAAGGTGCTTACGCCGTATTCTCGAGATTAAATGCAGTGACAATAACCCCCTCCCTTACACCCGCAATGCAATTTTATTTCCTACCCGCACTCGCTGTCTTCTGTTCATCGAACGCGAACGTAACCGCAAATCGTTCATCATATCATGTGTTGTTATAATTATTAATATAATTTGTAAACCGCAAGTGTATTCTACGTGTTCGGTGTAAAACCAGCACTACACGCAGTCGTGCTCGAAACCACGGTGGCCGCCGAGAGTGAGCACATCACACAGAAGGGTGACTTCCTCTCTTTTCCATCCCTTGATTTGCCACTGTGTGGAGTATGGAGAGGATAGGGGAAAGGGACAACTCCGATCAGAAACCAGCGCATACAAAAGGGTATTACTAATTTGTAGTTCTGTTGCCTTTTCTAATTGACTAGTGAGCCGGTCAGTAATGATTAGTAAGTTTTTTAATTTCTAAAAGGTGTATACGTAGAAAATAATAATGTTTCTTGTTATTATATACAGAATCGAATAATCTCGTAGCATAAGCTCGGTTCATTTCTGAAAGCTTAAATATTTAGGGAACGATCGTAGAAGAAATCGTCCTGCCTGTAACTTTCGTGCCCAATTTTTTCGGAATACAAACATTGCTGTTACTGTACTTACAAGTAGGCACTTCAATATTGTTCTTGGTCTTGTTAGATTCTGTATCTTTATTGTAAACAGGATTCCTAGGATTAACTTTTTGAAGTGATACTTCTTTAGGCGTGTTATGAAAAATGTTAAGAGTGAAATTTAAAGATGCGCGCATCAGTGTAACAGAAAATTAACAGGTTGAAGTTGGCCGCTAAACCGCTCATTAAGTGCTACCAACAAACAGAAATGAAACCTCTATTAGCCGCGCATAGGTTGGCACGCTCGTCGCCTCTGATCACGGTATTCATATTTATAATATTTATCCCATGTTTCTAGTTTCTACATTCATACACGTTTTAATTTCCTTAAAGTGCGAATTATATATTTGCTAATAAATTATAATCAGTAGTGATTTAAACTCAATATTTTAATTAATATTATTTACTATTCGTAAATATTAGTGAAAAAGATTGTGCTTATATACTTTTTAAAGTGCTCCAATATAATTGAGATCATTTGTATAACTGAGGTTCTAATTGATAGGTTGACTGTCCTTTTCCAGTCCTTTTATTATTTTATTGTAATTAATTGTTTGCATGCAATTATAAACTATTTTTAATGATACCAAAGAAGTATAACTTCTCACGCGCGTACACGCACCCATTTTTATTATAATATAGGGCAGATTTAACATTACGTATTTGAAATTGCTTGGTATCCTAATAGTATTTTATGTTGTGAAAGTGAAAATAAATAAATTAGTGAAATGTTAGTAATTTATTGTGTTAAATATTTATTTTATTTATTCTATTCTGGAAACAGTTCATTATATTCTGTTGCAGCAAAGTTATATTGATTAATATTAAAAATTATTACATTTTATAATGCCTATTAGTACGTAATTACAAATAATCAATATTAAGTTGGAAATGTTTAACATGTAATTGTAAAAGTTAATATCAAGCTTTATATTTCAGGTTATGTAACTATTTATTGGTATTAAAGCTATCTTCGTATTTTTGTATGTATTACATTTTATTGGCTTAAAGTTTTCACAAATTTTGTTGTGAAAATTACTAGTATTATAGCAATTATTAACGCATTTGATTATTTTTGTTTCTCAGCGCACCACATTCAATATAGATTTTTTATTAAAACATTGCAAACGATAAGAAGCAGAAGTGTAATACATTATAAACGACTTTTTAATTCTATAATTTTATGAAAATACAGTATGTGTTAAAAAATGTAAATGAGTTGAAAAGTAATTTACATACCCTTTAATAAGACGTAATTTTTAGGCATCATAATGATGTACCTGTACATAAGAGCATAGGGTAATTTGCGTGCCATGTCGCCATTAAAACCATGTATTTTGGTTATCGAAATTCCTATTTTGAATGTCAATTTTCATATTCCTTGTACGTGATGTACGGGTGTATAATTAAATTATTGAAGCAGCAACTGGTCTACCGCCGCTACGGGTATTTCTGAGAGCACGTCAATAATCGATCGTTTTGTGACGCAGGTTCGGAGAAAGGCCGCGGCACGCTGGACGCCCTGCTGTGCACCACCTACTGTCGATCTCAGCTCTACCTCTCAAGACAGCTTTCGCAGTTACACCCGGAACTTACAATGCCTATGTTCTCAGGTAAACCTTTTAATGCTGATGAAATAGATGTAATGTGTAATTTAGCTTTTGGCTTGTGGTATTCCGAAATAAAAAAGGGGAAAAGTACATAGTATCTAATTTCTTATAATTCCGTGGCGTGGCGTACACTTGGCTGCCTACAGCCTGCAGTTTGTGCTGCAGCGTATTTGTGAGCGCTAACATGTTCATAGCGTTTGAACTAAATATCACTCAGTAATGATATAGCTTTCTCTGGGAGTCACATATTTGGCTTTGCATTTACAGCGTTTTTAGTTGTTTGGTGGAGAATTAAATCATGGCGGCCTCGGACTATTCCCTCGGCTAAGGAGATCAGAAATGAGTTTCAGCTAGGACATACGTTTCAGATAATAAATTGGAGTAGAATCATAAAACGGAATATTGTAATAAGAAGGGATGATAGCAAAATTTTAACAGACTTCTGTAATTTGGCGAAGATCCACGGTACTGCGCGGGCGCTTTAAGAAACGTACAAACAGTTCTGTAGCCCACACGATCACTGCTTCCGCATCCAATGCATTCTTTAGAATTTTAAGTCAAAAAGTATTATGAACGAAGGTTACTAACAACACACAAGAGTATGCCATGCCATGCGGCCGAGTGGCGGCTGCACGGGTGCGTTCGAATGTATGCTCGAGCAAGGAAGTGGAAAGGTTTTTTGCGATACATTTGTTCGTGAAATGAGAAAAAAATAGAATACACCGTCAGGTTCTGGAGCTTCAAGGATTCTATATATATATATATGCATCGTTTTATGTTTTTCGAAAGGTCAATACGTAATAAAGAAACACAAAGCAATATTAAAGACACCTCTGAAAACTCAGAGTCAGGTAACGAACAGTCTACATCAGATACAAGGGAAGATATAATGAGGCCGCCTAGTCAGAAACAAAAAGAAAGAAAATGACTGCCGTTGACGCCGAATTCTTGAATATAGTTAAAAACATATAAACTCTGGGATCAGCGACAGCCACCGGTTTCCAGCGTAAAGGAAAGTGATGCCGACAAACTATTCCGTTTATCTTTACACAAAGATGTACTTAAGGTGTTTGAGGTCAATTGTTTAGCAGTAAAAAATTGAATTAATGAATATTTTGCAAGCGGCCCAACAATTTTCTTAATCAACTCTATTCAAACCATTCGTATTTATCTAACAGTTCGACTTCGTCTTCAACTTCAATTCCGGTTCAACCTCGATACTGTGCACAACTCCCAAGACCAAATGATATTACTTTTGCACGCCTCACAAGCGTAGCGTTGAGGTGGTGCTCTACTCTCGACATCTCAAAAAACCCAATCTTTCGAAACTTAAATGACTTTTTTTTACTAATATAACACTTACAGGGTAATATGAGTGCACTAGTATCAAGTTAAATGATCAGTCTAGCACATATGGTATATTTCATAAATAATAATTTTGTTTAATATAGTAAATAATAACATTAAAATCAATCGTTGTTGGACGTCCGTCAGTCTGTGTTTATGGATCCATGTATGTGGCAGACAAATTGGTCGAAAAATGTATCTAACCGGAATACTTTTTTTTTATTGTACAAAGTTATACCCTGTGCTGATTCCTAGTTAATATTAGCATTCTAAGTACTGTCGTTTAATTATAATTTACAAAAAACTAAAAAACGAGTGTGTATTGTACGCCTAACAAGCGGAGCGTTGAGGTGGTGTTTGTATATCTATATTTATATACAAATGAAGAAATAGCCTTAAGCCATATTGAAAAGTTGAGATCAGGGCATGCGCCATTATAAATATCTCACGAAATGGCGCGAAATTTGAACTTGATAATTTTTTTTTTAAATTTCATTATCAAAAACTATTGAAATTTTTTATTTTAGAAGTTAATGACCGCGGTGAGGCGTGCACTTTTGGATTTTCCAAATTTTTTATTCAAGAATATGATCCAGAAACGCCATCGTTAACACCATGGAAAGGCCGAAATTTATTTCAATGAACAGTTCTTCACAGGCAGCATTATATGTAATTTCTATGAACATCGTCAAGAGGTTCTCAGGATAGTGAATGTCTTGAACTCTTCCAAAACGACGATAATTGCTACATGTGATTGTTTTACTAAAAGTGTATTAGTTTAAGTATATTAATAAAATATTTCTACCCTTAAAGTTATCATGAGTTTTCTTCCGCTGAAACAACATCCTCGCGTGGACCTGATTTCACATGGCTATTTTCTAATTAACAAAAGTAAATCAGCAAATGATTTTACGGTCATTCGAAAGTAGTTAAAGAATCTCTTCATGTTGTCTTTAACTTTGATACAAAGTTACAAAGATACTGTGTCCTTCTATCATTAAGAATTGGATGTAGTAAACATTATCTCCGTTTTGTCTCTTCCAGCGACGGTAAGCTAACCACAATGTGACCGTTTGTTCAATTCAATGTTTTCTACTGTCTAAAGTTGTCTCCGAATGCTCGCGCGATGGCCCGCTGCTTTGACGCGACTTTCGCACGTATTACGCGCGAATCGCAGCCGATCGCCTTTCTGGACAAGTCTATCATTAAAAAAGAATAAGAGAAAGTCAAAAGCAAAATTATTTTAAATGATCACCAATAATTTACACAAATTAACGTGGTACCAATGACGATCAATTTGGCGTACGCGAATGTACGCATCGCGCGTACGTTCATGTACATTACGCGTGCGCGTTTGCGTGCACGCTTGTAGTGCGTACGTGTGCGGGTGTGGCGTTGTGGACATTGATGAGTCCATCGAACGAGGGCACTGTCTATATGCAGGCGTCTCAGAATAACAATTCAATCCGTAAAAGTGCTGGAAGATGTTAGTGAAACGTTTTTATAATTATATCCTGCTTTCAATACGATAAATTAAGTTTGTACATTTTGTTTAGATTTACAATATGAAAACTGCAAATGTTTGCTTTAAGACCATCGTTATAATATATTATTTACACGCTAAATTCACCCGACTCTTGAAAATTATGTTTTCAAAACGTTGTTGCAAAAGATTAACGTCGGAACGTATTAATCAATTAACAGTTCTTTTTAAATGGGATTCATCGATAGTTCGGTAAGCCGTTGTTGTCCCTGCGTGTTGCGTAAGTGGGTGTGTAGGGGTTCTAAAGATGAAAACCATCCTTTAACAGGGGTGCTCTTTGTGGGAATGATGACAATCAACTTCGCCACTCGTAAAAGTTGGGAAAAATTGTAAATTATTTTCATACAATTTTTCTATTTTATTTATATATATATATATATAGATATTATAAAATTCAGACAATTTGTATATACACTTTAACTCGGTTCTCAAACGATCGAAATCAAAATTGTGGACATAATAAACTTTTACAACCGTATCATGGAAAACAGTACTGCATCTACTAAAATTTTTATACGATAGTACTTCTAAAATCATTAAATCTTTTGAATTTCTGTAGGAACACGCTTAGAACATTTGTTATTTTAATAAATATACGCTCGTAGTGACTTTTGATGTCGTCTGCGTTTAGTTGTCGTTTAAGCTAGCTATAAGTGCTCGCAGTATTGTAAATGTTTTAAAATTTTGATCTGAAATTTCCTAAGAATATTGTAAACTATTTAATCTTCTATACGCAGTAAGCTATGTGAAAAGTTTTTGAAGTGAAAACTTGTTTAGGCGCGTTGAGCACGTTGAACATTTTTTAAGATGGGAAAAAACCATTGAATTCGCATACCGACAGTGACACCGACATCGTTATTCTTTATTACTAAAGCTCAGATCATTAAAGTCGGCCAGGTGATTGTTTGTATAAATGTGGGACCCGCTAAGTAAGGATTTTGGAAATTTGCAAGATGTCTTTAAATGCAATATGAGAATTTTTGTATGAACATTTATTTATTTATTCTAAAGATGCTTCTGCATTACTTCAAAATAATATTTGGAAGAGAATTGATGATTTTCCAATGATTTTGAGTGGGGGATTTCAAAATCAACTTTGCAGATGATAAAAACCTAACATTAATTGAATTATTAATTAGAGAATTTATTTGACGATGACCAATGATAGCAATCTTAGCACAACGAGATATAAAACTACAATTGATGCCGTCTTTACAAGATATTTAAATAGATTCGAATTAAGATTGTTTGTCTCCTATTTTAGTTACCACAAACCTATAGTTTCAGTTTTGGAATACAATGATAATAATGATGATGATGGAAGAGTTGTTGAATTTGTGGATGAAAATGGTTTAAATTTTCTTTGCTATTCATTTCAAAGAATACCAGTTAATTAAATGTGATTGTTAATGTATTTGTAAATTTAAGTTTTAAGCAATAAATTGCAATAAAAAAAATTATGCATTATTTTTTATGTACAATAGAGCATGAAATGAAAATTGTAGTTTTATAATAATGAATAAAAGACACTTTATTTAAAAGTATTTCCTGCACAATAAAACATTTCCTGACGATTCGAAAAATACACACGTAGTAATTCAAGTTTTAACTTGTGTTGGCACTCCCGGAGTGCTACTGTTTCATTTTTTTGTAATGTTTCGTAAAGAATATCAATTTCTACGAAAACACTGCCAAAAACATCCAAAGAAAGACAAAATCAAATTCTTTATAATTACGAAAGAATGTCGTGTCTTGAAAGTATCATCGACCCATAAATTGACATTCCTATTTATTTCCTCGAAAATACCAATCAAGTTCAAAATTTCTTGTGGGATTACATTTGTGATACTTGAATAATAACATTTTGTTTAAAAATTCATTGTTTACCTCTGGGTAGCGCCTTACCGCAATCGGTTATATCATACCATCTATGAAACGCTTGAGATGTTAACCATAACCATAGAATAAAATAATTATTTGTTTTACATAATAATTTTTTGTGTGATGACTTGAATTAGCTTCAATGATTTGATTTTCTAACAATATACGAAAGATGGCAAAAGTCATGTGCCATTTGATTATTTTCACCACTGGTTATTGGTAATACGTTACGCAGTTAAAGAGAATCATGGAACCTATTCGTGAATGAAGAATCAACTTTATATATCAACTTCACGCCATAGGGCGTAGGGTTTGAAACTAAAACGGCAATAGTGCCGTTTTAGTTTCAAACCCTACTACAAGTACTCCCTCGCATTTTATGTACGCTATACCGCCTTGAATGCAAAGACTGATGTGTATTATAGAAAGTATAAAAGTAGGAAATATATCAGTAGAAAGTATAGGCAGTCTCATTTAATTGGATGCAGGTATGGACTGAAAAGACTGTAAGTTCACTCCAGTGCTGGCGGGATAGTTTGCGTCTGTGGTACGCACTAGTACACGAGTTGTTAATACGTAGTATACTTTGTGACGGACCTGCGGTCGTGAACGGAACGCCTAACGGCCCGTCAGTTTTGTTGCTACACTCGTCGCCTCACCTATGTAGTACGCGAGCGAGACCTCTCCGAATTATGAACGAAATAATAACCTCTGAACACTACGTACATAGAGGTGCAGTTTTCTTCCGAGATGCTAACACGTATATTATGGCAAGCAAGTGCAAGCTCAAAGGAGTATGCAGAGAGTGCATGCTTGCCGATGTGCTTTTATATTTCTTACTGCACTTTTCGGATTTGTTCTCAGAAGATAATAACCGTTTTGATTTCGATCAACAAAACCAATACGGCACGGATTAAGAATTTGTCTTCGATCGGAAGCCCTATCGTCGAGACAGCTATCCATCCATCACCGATTCCGGGCCGTGCCGTAACGGCCATCGCTATTTGCCGTCCCTGCGTAACCACCGACACCGATCGGCGAGCCTACCGTCACGAGAGCAGTCGATTTCTATATCACGCGGTCGACCCTTTGAAGGATTACCGAGTTCATATTGTGTACTTTAGTGATACATTTGAAAATGAAATTCGGTGTAAACTCATTTTATTTACTACAAATTAAATCTATGTACATATTTTTATAAGTCTATATATGGATGTGCCAAAACCGATTTATGTACAATACTCAGATTTTGAAAACTCGCCTACATAAACCCTCATGAACTATAGTATGAAATAAGTAAAATGTTCACGCCGTATGCACGTTGGGGTGAACAGATTTTTTTTGTCGCGAACAATACTCAAGTCCATTTTTATTAGTTCTCATAGTTTTTATTTTGCATCATTCTTCCTTTTCCCAAATCTCTTCAGTGTATTCTAACTCACCTAAGGTCGGGAGATGTTTGCGCCGATCAGCTATGTATATAGTCACGTACGCTAACGGAATACGCGCCCGGTTGACAGAACTCTGTTCTACTGCGCGCCACACCCTTCAGTGTAATAGAGGCTTACATGTTTTATTTTGTCCACGCCGTCCAATACCTACCATTGTTCATTGTAAAGGTCCGTGATCTCTGCCTACTAATGGAACATTGGCGAGTTTATAATAAAAAAATGGGTGTGAGTTGTCAAGATATTATGAAAATTGATGTGTAAACATATGAGCTCGCATCAGTTTGACTTGGGAAAATTGAGGTCTTGCACTAGTTTTGATCAAAATTTATATTTTAATAAAACAATGCGAAAATAGCATGAAGAATCAAGTTTGAAAATTTATTGAACAATTTCTTTTATACTTGAAATGATGGGTTTGTGGCAACTGCACTAAGATGCAGACTCGCGACTGTGGTGTTTCCAAGTAGCATCGTTCGTAATTACCTTTTTGGTTGGCGACTCCACGTAATATTCCAGCAGCAAAAAATGTCCGTCATGTACGCAGTAAATATCACCCACTATTTTCGTAATCGAGATATATTAAATTACTTTGACGTGACTCGTCCGATGGTTGAAATCTCAGCTAGCCCGTGCCGTCAGCTGTCCAAACCACTTTCGGTGACGCGCTGTACACTGCTCACGCCTGCGCTTTGCCGGTGCCTCAGCTCTGTCGCACGGCTCTATGCATACAAGTATTGGGCAGCCCCCACCGTAAAGCGCTCTCACTCCACATTAACGCGCTCACACAGGCAGTCTTGCGGTCACGTTGTTCGACGCCGAGGTCCCAGCTAGCCCCAATCGTGGACCGAGCGCTAAGATAGTTAAACACCCAAATTTTAAAAAATCTGGCGAAAATTGTTGATAGCAGAATAACTCACCTTCATGTTCGTAGAGGTATTGGCAGTCCAAAGTTTTCTTTTTAATTTTAATTGTCAAAGATATACAAGCATTATCACCGATATATTTATATAAAGAGTACATGCTGGTCTATCGACATCGGAAACCGATTCGACATAGCTTTATTGACTAAAATCAAACTCATCTTCATATTTGAACGCAGCTACCGAGTAAATCGACCCACCGGCGGCGTTTTCCGCCCGAGTTAACCAATCTTGATTTTCACTATTGTTATTGTTTTATAGAACAGAATGCCTCAGTAATAATTGATGACTGTTCGGGGAATAAACAAATATTTATTTGTCGTTTTTCGATCTTAAAACCTTATGATTGTTAAATGTACTACGGAAATAAAAATCTGTACTTGATGGGAACCCGTATCGATAGGATTTAAATTAAATAATGCTCCGTTCCCTAATTTGTATTTTCCATAGTACTAGAGGCTACTTGAATTTTTCCCAAATTTTTCATATCGAATGGACAGCGGTAGATAAATATTCCTTTTCATTCTTTGTATGTGTTTTTGATATTTGAAACGTTAGCTAAGTGCCAATATATTTCGACAGTTTAGGCTTCAATATGGGTTATATGTAATTTTAATTATACAGTGAGAACTAAAAATCATAATGACTTCAAGTTATGTACAATTTTTAGTTTGAAGTTACTGCATATGTAAATATACTTGTACAGTGAGTTCACGTTATAAATCATTACTTTCAACGAAAGCAATTAGTTAACCCTAAAACTCTTCTGGCGAAGTTATGATGGCAAATAATCAGATGTTTTGTCAGCTTAATTTTTTCTCTCTTGTTGCAGAGATAACGGCACGCTTCCAGACGGCACGAAGCGAAGTGAGACAACTGCTGCTGCAGTATTTGCTGCCGTGGCTAGTGAATATCGAACTGGTAGATCCCAACGTGCCGCCCGCCAACCCACTGTCCTATATACAGGTTAGTCGACTGCCTTTCTGGAAAATTTTTCTGCAAAAAGATGACAGACTTTCACTTGACGAGGAAAAGTTCTTTACTACCGTAGAGATATTAAATATCGACCCTTATGCATCTTACGACGAATTATACCCTTGTATCTTCATTCATAGAATCATTAAAAAGTATGCTATTTTAATTAATTAATACACATAATAATAATGATTTTTATTTTGTCCGAACATTAATTTAAAGATTCTAAACCTATCGGTATGACACTTGGATAATTCGATGCGGAATCGTATGTAGATAATTTCAAACATTACTCATATTAAAGCCCAGCGAAGCGACTGGGTGACTCCTACTGTACACATATTTTAAAGAAGACCTGGTTCATTTATTACTATTCACATTTTAATTTATCGCTTACAAATAGTGAAATTTGTATCGAAGGGCATTTTACTTGTTTGTTTAATCATCAAGGTTTGAAATACTTAGGAGGTTCTCAAAATGTCCCGAGTGTGGTCTCGTATGTAAGCCAGTATCTAATACAGAGTAGCGTGGGAATAAGTACCGGAACGGAAACTATGTACAAATTCGAGTAGAGTCGTTTGAAACATCGAGGATTCTTTGATACATTTCATATACTATATATCTCAACAACTACTTCGTGAAGTAAGCCAGCTGCCTCAATTTTGGGGTTCCGTGCCTCAAAAGAAAAAGAGGAAGTCATATATGATCGCTTCGTTGTCCGTCTCTCTCCCCGTCGTGCCCGTTTTTCTTAAGTACTAAATGAACGTAATCAAAAAATACGGCCAAAAATTTCCATTAATGACTAATATTTTGAAACTCACAAATAAATCAAAACCTATAGGATGTTTCCCATTGGTCTAACATCATCAAATTCGGCAAGAAGGGAAATCTTATAGCACAAATAAATTAAAAAATCGGTTAAGTGCGAGTTGGACTTGCGTACTGAGAGTTCCGTACTACACATATGTTTGTATTAAATTCATAAAAGAATTTATTTTCACTCATTCATTTGTGGACACGTGTCCCACTCACGAATTTTATTTATTGTTTTTCTTAAATTAGTATTATGATCACGACAAATTTGGCGCTTGTATTTATTACTGTTTTGACGATAGAACAACAAAAAATGAACTAATACGCACTAAGTATGCATACACATGTTTAGAGTGTGTCAGTTTATACTGGAAATTGAAACAAAGTGAACTATATATTTCTTGTAGCCTTCCTATAATCTATAAACAAAAAACTATATCTGTATTTTTTTTTAAATTGTAGGCGTAATAGTGTCGAAGATAATGGGATGGGCAATTTTCATCTATCTCTTAATTAACTTTGAAATTATCTACACTAACATTATAATATATATTTATATTTGAGACTCATAAAAAAACTCTTATTTGATACATCGCATGGTACAGGTTGCAGTTTTTTTTAAATGTTTTAATTTACCCTCAAAAATGACCATAATATTTATATTTATATATAGTATTTGCGTTACACGTAAATGTAGTTCATATGGGAGAACATATTTTTACCTTTCCGCTATGAAAACTTTCTAAAAGTTGTATATTTTTTTTTTAAAACGAAGTCGAAATAAATGGGACCAATATCTCGCCAAGACAGTTATCGAAAACACCAAAAACATATCAATAGAACGAATGTGTGTAATGAAAGGGTCGGTAAGGGTCGTCCTAGAAAATCGTACGCGAATTAAACTAGTGGCATATTAAAGTAAAAAAAAAACCGGCTAAGAGCGTGTTGCACCATGCTCACTGTAGGGATCCGAAGCCGTTACTACAAAGAAATACACTACAAATGAAAAATTGCCTTATTACATTTTTTTCCATGTTGCCCGCACGTAAGAGATACAAGCACTTTAGTCGCCTATAATTAAAGAAACAAGTAGGTATGTCAATTGTTAAACTCGTATAAACTAAGGTGTAGCAGCAAAAGAGCGTATTTTCATAACACTTACGACCTTTTGTTGAGAAGCGCAGTTTTTTGACAATAACTCATAAGCGTAATAATATGACCGTGTTCAAAATAATTTTCTTTTAAAGTATTTATCAAGCGTTATCTTTGTTATTTTTTCATGTTTTTTTGACATACGGTTTACAAAATAGAAGAGGAGGGACAATTTCTGCAACTGTCGGCGTGATTATTTCCGAAATTATTCACGTAATCAGAAGAATTACTTAAAAACCTTAATGTGTTTTTGAAAGAACTGTGGAAGTACGTATCACATGTCAATGTTTGCGGAAAAAAATTTTTTTCAATTTTTGTTACATGTATGGAGTGACTCTCCTAGAAATATTTATTTCTCTTACTCATCTGCGAAACTAAGTAGGGGCTTATACAAGACACCTATACTTCGAATTTTATCAATATATGTTTTGTAAGTTTTTGAGTAAAATGTCTGTGACATACGGACAGATGGACGGATACGATGAAACTATAAGGGTTCCGT
>BGZK01004047.1:0-16672 GCA_005406025.1 Eumeta japonica | reverse complement strand
AAATACTAAACAAGCCTGAATTTGGGCTCGTTGCCAGCTTACTAAGTGGCTGTAGTGTAGGGAATGAAAAGCCTCTTTTCTGCTTCCTTACTGAACTACTCGGGATGCTACTAGGTCTAAACTGTTTTAAGGAGATTGCAGGTTACTGTTGAATTTTACTAACTAAACTACTCCATCACTTTTCATGGTTGACTGACTGTTTTTCAAGTGACTGTTGAGATATGACAGAAATTACTAGAGATGCTTTGAATGCTTTGCCGCTCTTTTTATTTACTTTATGTATGAAACGAAGAAGGCTTAAAACCGTAATATTAATATTGGTTTTGCAATTTACAGGGTCCCGTACTCTTAAAAAAAGGAACTTTAAGAAGATTATTTCGTTGTCCATCTGTCTGTCTGTCTGTTAAAACCTTTTTCTCAAGGTCGCGAGGGTGTATATCAATTCAAATCAAATAGCCTTTATTATGGATAAATATATACATTTCTTTGCAATTATTTTCATCGCTTTTATAATTTGTCAATATTATTTATGTAAAATTTCAAGCATTACTTTTACGATTATTGATTAATAACAATTTATTAATAATAACTCTATTCTTCGACACCGGTAACATTATCCGCTTGCCCTTTGGCATAGGCCTCCCCTAGGGTTTTCCAAGTTTTCTTGTTTTCGACGTTTCTTTGCCATGTTATTCCAGGTACTTTTTTCATGTCATCTTACCATCTGATTTTCGACATCCTTTCCTTCTTATCCATGTTAGAAAAGAATATACTCCAAGCATTACCTATTCTGATGTTTACTTCTTTTTGCATCTGGTTTTCAGGTGTGATAATTTGTTCTAAGTATGTATATTCATCAACATATTCTATTTGATTAAAATTTATTCATGTAGGTGTTTTCATGTGATTTGACATTATATTTGTTTTGTTTAGATTCATAGTCAATCCTATTCTTGTACTTTCTCTATCTAGTTGTGTTAACATTACTTCTAAGCCTTCTTGGTTTTCGTTGAGCAGAATTAAGTCGTCTGCGAATCTAAAATAGTTGAGCTTTTTGCTATTTATATTTATGCCAAATGCATCCCAATTAATTTTCCTGAATATGTTCAAATACCACTGCCAAGAATAAGTTTGGCGAGAGGGGATATCCTTGCCGTATTTCTTTTTTTTTATTTTAAAGGCCGGGTCTATTCTTTCAATCAGAATTGTTGCTGTCGATACTTTGTATAAATTTTTTTACATATTAAATGTACTTTTGAATGTACTCCTTTTGAATGAACAGCGTCCCAAATGTGTGAATGTTTCAGAGAATCAAATGACTTGTTGTAGTCTACAAATGCTAAGTATTAGGTTTTTTCGTACTCGTTGCTTTTTTGAATAACTTGCTTTACGACATGAATATGGTCCATTGTTGAAATATCGCTTCTGAATCCCGCCTGTTCTCTCGGCTGATTTTCGTCCAACCCTGAGCCGATTCTGTTTAATATTACCTTTGAGAATATCTTGTATAGGTTGGAGATAAGGCTGATCGGTCTGTAATTTTTTATTTCTGTTCTGTCACCTTTCTTTTGGAGCAGTATGATGGTTGACGATATCCATTGTTGTGGTATTAGTTCATTAGTTAGAATATCATTGTATATATTAGAGATATATTTTATTATGTAGTCTAGGCATCCTTTTAGAATTTCGTTGAATATTCCATCATCTCCGGGAGCTTTGTGGTTTTTTTGGGACAGTATTGCGTTTCTTATTTCGTTTTATAGTATTGGAAGAATAGGTTCTTTAACTTCTTCTCGTAGGTATTGAATGTTTGTGTAGTCTAACGTCATCATATAATTTGCTATAGAATGCTGTTGCTATTTCCATAATTTCGGGTCTCTTTGTTTCTTTCATTCCGGTTGCCTTGCTTTTAATGGATGTAATCTAGGCAGCATTCTCTTTCAGTTCTTTTAGGGCTTTTTTAATGCCTCCTGATTTTTCAAAGTGGTATTGGATAGTCCTATTTCTTATTTTTCTCCTATGTGTCCTGATTTTCTCATTAATTTGTTTACTTAAGTAAGTCATTTGTGTTCTATTTTTTTTAATTTTAAAAGGATTTTCCTGGTTTCCATAAAGTCTTTGGCTTCATCTCCAATTTTATCTTTCTTATTTTTTGAGATATGCAGTTTTTTAGATTCTTTTGGAAGTGCTTTCTTCAGTAGGTTATATTTTCCCTCTATATCTCCACTTATGTTATTAGGCTGTAAATTATTCTTCAACATTACCAGTAAGATTTCTGGGACAGGGAGTGGGATTTGATTTAGCGGAATTTCTTTCCTAGTGTACAGTCTCTTTTAGATAAATTTTTCCTCTTACCATTCTGTGATTCGTATTGAATTCGAGCTTATTAATTATTTGATTTAATTTGAAATATTTCTTAACTAAGATTAGAGAGATAACTTAACTAAGATTCCTAGAACTCAGCTGGCTCTAGTAGCTGGAGGGGATGATACAGATAGTGATTTTAAGCGACAGTAGCTATGTAGCGCCGGCGGTAAAGTGAATATATATGAGCAAACATTTAGCGGGTACATAATACCTGAATCCACACTTGGTGTAACTATTTTGTGTTTTGGTTACGTTTCAACTTTAAATGTATAATAATTAAATTTCCTTGTTAAAAAAGGCAGAATGACAAAACGTTTATGCATTAAATGCGAAAAGCCAAGATGTATGGAACTTGTATGAAAACTGCTTCGAAAAAAAGCAGTTTCTATAGGTAATAAGTAAAAGAAGATATTAGAATATTTTATATTGATTTTTTAATATGTCGAAGCTAAATTATAGAACACAGATTCATTCTTTAACTTTGTGTACACAGTTGATCTCAATTCCAAAATTTTATATATTAAGTTATAGGTTTCTAAATATTGTTGATTGATGTGAAAAAAAAATAACTTTGTTTTTCAAAGAAATATAACTACTTTTATAGCTAGAACTGGGTTATTTTGTCATATTACCTCATTTCCCTAATCTTAATTAATATATTACGGTAATAAGTATTAATTATAGGTCATTTCAATTATCAAAATCGACAAGGCTATATTAGTGTATGTCATACCCACATCGCAACTGGTGTAACAATTTTTCACCTCATTCACGTCGGGTTAAACTAATGTAAACTAATGTGTAAAATATATCGAATCAAACTAAAAATACCAGTCATGTAGTAAATGCATCTACTGGTGCAAAGGATTTATATGCTTGTGAATTTTAATAAAAAAATATACATACCGACGTATTTCTTTACACATCTTTTAAAAATAAAACGTTGCTCTTTTACAGCGATATTTTAAGGGAATGGATAAATAATGATAGTTCTGTGAACACGTATTAAGCAAAAGTATTAGGTATATCCTATTTTACTTACTCAATCTAGATAGTTTGAAGGCATCGGCGGTGTTGATTACGTCGACGTAAGCCTGAAGCTCGAGGCGGGCGCCGCGGGAACTGATGTTCTGATTGTGCTGCATCATCGCGAATTTGAACACATTCTGGATTTCTTCTGTGTTCTGATCAAAAATTGCACCTGAAAATTTCATTTCCGTTAACTACTGCGCGGTTTAATTTTATAGCTGTCTTAATCAATGTACGTGTATGAAAAAAGTAAACTTCAGCCATTTTGGAGAAAAAAAATATAGATCAAGGTTGTTAGATGACTGTGTTTTTTTTAATAAAAATGTGTCAATGTCATCAAATGTAATTATTTTCAATTTTAGATTTCCTTTAGTGTGAAAATGTAATATGTATATAATAGAATTTTTTATAGTAAACGTTTTAAGCTATTTTGTGGAAAATGTGACATTAATTTCAGTCAAACTACGTTGTTTACAGTCAGAAATTAGTTTTTTTTTTCCAACATTTTCATTATCAACAGTCGTGAGCCTACTATAATCAACACGCCAACCCGTGAACTTTACCAGTTCGTTAATTATTTTAGTGGTGGAGGTTACACGTTTCGACACGAACCGCTTGACTTGTGGTTAAAAATATTACAATATGTTGTTATGTTTTATCGTAATCGAATAACAAGAATTGAAATAAAAAAAAGCAAACACTAAAAGAGACATGAGGTGAATGTTTTCGTTTATTTTTAATCTAAAACGTACTATGAAACTATTAAAACCATTTTCATTGTGTTGCGGTTACCTTTGTTATCAAAAGAATAGCTGTACTCCTAACGCTCAAATTCCTATATATACGATCGCAGAAACAGTTTCTAGAATATTATGTGCCCTAAAAATGGCAATAATCGATTTATATTTTTAGTGTACTTCTCTTACAAGTGCACCTCCAAAAAAATAAAAAAATAAACGGAAAGGAGCAAACGACGTCTATTGCCTGTACCTCTGCCACAGCACAGTTGCTATAAATCTATTGGACCAATTGTTTGATATTTGGTACACAAATGTACACAGTTAAGAAAGTGAGTTTTAATTGTGAGGGTCCCTTGAGGGCGTAAAACAGGAAATAAAAAGAGTTTTACATACAAAACTATGCGACATGTCAAATGAAAGCGCTCATTGTATAGTTTTATAATTCTAAAGGATAATGGATGAAAATTGACCATTGTTTCTCATCTCCGAAACTAATGCGGTAATTTTGCTCTACAAAAATTTGGGTTACTTTATAAAAAAATATGAAAGTTATTCGACATACGGAACAATCTCCAAGCGAGCTGAACTCGCACTTGTACGGATTTATTTATACCTAACATTATAATGTTGTATTTACTAGTATAAAAAGTAAAAACGAATTTGAAAAACAATCCAGCTAATAAGATAATTCACATATTCTAAACAAAACATATTCCCACTTCCGATGTAAGCAAATAAAGTCCATTTCGACTATTTATTGTTTTATCAATACTGATCTACTATTTTTCGTTTAGTTTATTAGTATGGTTAACAACAATGTTATAATGAAATGAAGTAATACGTGGTTTGTAGCCCTGTCAGAGCTAGTTTCAAAGTTGTCTAAATAAGTATACCTAGATAAGTTTGCAATAAGTAGATACTTAATTTGGTTTCTTTGGTTTGGTTTCTTTAATTTGGATTATGTTTATATAGCTTACGCCGAAATTAACCAAATATGCTAATGATCCTGCAACGAAGTTAAGTTAACGACATACAGTTGTGAAAAAGTTCTTTACGCCCACTGTACGAACTTTTAGAACTAGGGAGATACGAAAATTTTGTATAACTAAATTGTTTATTGCTAATGGCTTTACTATAAAATTCACAAAATCACCTTAATCACCAAAATCAACTCAAATAATACCATATTTCTGAAATAATTTGTGTAACAAAATGTTAATGATTATTAAATGAAAAATTATAATATCCTTCCGTAAATTTAGGTCCATCCATACGTATATTTTAGAATTCTGAATATTATTTAAGATCTTAGAGTATTTGAAGCTCATTTAAGATTTTTTAAGTTTTGTTGATTATTTACGCCATTGTATACCAAAAAAATGGTGCATAATTTATCTGATATGTAACTGACAGACAAATATAAAATTTCAGATTTAATTTTCACATTATCTCTTATATAAATAATCTAAATTAATAAGATCTTAATCTTTTTGATACGACAAAAATAATTTTAATAAATATATACTAATGTATTATATAAAGCTGAGGCGTTTGTTTGTTTGAAAGCGTTATCCCCGAAACTACCTTTGAGATTCAAAAACCTTTTGAATTAGAGGTGAAAAAGATTTCAAGCTGTTTTAATGGATTAAGATTTAGAAGTAGGTTGTATAGTGCAAGAACCCATTAAGAAAGAATTTTTAAATTCGCTATTTATTGGAATAAAAGAGGGTTAAATTTTGTATGACGCTTTTCATTAAGCGAAGTGCGAATATTAAAATTTGTTATAAATATTGCTTTTTATAACGTTATCTGCGTATTTGCATTATTAAACTGAACCATTGAATTAATTCTAAGAATTACTATTTTTGAAGTGAAACTTCTTTTGGAACGGTATGAATTGAATTTCATGAAAGGAAAATATGTAACGTAAAAAAGATAGCTATAAATGTATATACAGGTTTAAGGCTGTAAGAGAATGAGATAGAATGAGTTTGTACATAGTTTTTACATTCTTCGTCTCCTCTTTATGCGATGGTTCGTAGCGGTCTACGTCTCCACTACTCTACCGTGTCTCGGCATACCATTAACACTAGACTCCATGCTGTATACTATATTCTTAATCAACTCAGAAAATATATACAAAGGGAGGAGAGAGAAACGTTGAAATCTATAGCACGCTAATATTTGTTGGATCGTAGTGCCAATCGCGCAATTTCCACATGTATTGTATGTTGTGTATTATAAACATTGTTAATATACATTAAAATATTACAAAATAATGCTGAAAAGTAATACTGATCGTGTTCGAGACCATCGGGCAAGAAAAAACCAGAATATTAGGTTTCACTTCTACCGCGTGTAAACTCAGACTCAAACTCAAACTCCCTGTGTAAAATACACTATTGACATTTAATTTTGGCTTCATCTGCATATGTGTGTTATTACATATTCTAAAAATTCTTTCACTCATAGGTAGCCACACTATCATAAAATAATGTAGCATAAATTTTATTTTGATACTAGTATTTTCCGGATTGGAATTGTTACCAATAATGCCATCAAATTCGCAAACAGGACGAGAAGTAAAATAGACAGTCGAGACTAGGAGGGTTCAGAAATTGAAAGGGACCAAAACCAAAACTGACTGTGAGGTCAAAATTAGAATCAAGACCAAGACCAAAATCGGAATAAGAAGCAGTTCGAAGATGAGAATTGACAGCGGGACTGGGACTGAAAGCGAGATTAGAATCAGAATTTACTCAAATCGAGACTGAGTTCCGAATCAAAAGTGGAACTGTGATTAGAATCAAAACTACGACAAATTGGAATGGAAAAAAGTAGAAGGATCTGATTCGTTAAGTTTGGAAGCTAATAATTAATAAATTATTAAAAAAATCAAAGATTGAAAGAAGAAAAATCAATTAAAATTCCTAAAAATAACGTTTTTACAAATTTCAAAAGGTGGAGATGAATAGCTTTAGATTCCATCTATTCTTTAGCTTTACAGATCGTATATAGTTCTTTTAAATTGATAACTGTTCGCGTCGCCAAAACTTCAATCCAAAACTTCCATTTAACGATAAGTCGCTTCTTAACATTTATTAACATTATTATTATTATTTGATTATTTTGTTTTGCGGCAGACATTTATAGTTATACCTATTAATATACTTTTAGGAACACTGACGAAATTAGGATTCTTTTATATGTAAATCAGATTAAAGATTTAAAATATACTTTAAAAGCACATTCTAAACTACTTTAAGGTTATGTGGACCTCAAGTAAATCTTTCAACTTGAGAACGGTTTAAAGAACCTAAATTCAGATAAAAAAAGCCTTATTCAGTAAGCTCACACTCATTGATTTTACTCAAAATTATTTCTCGAATTTCACTTTTCGTTGTCGAGTCGTAAAATTAAAACTAACCTATCGAATGGGAATCTCTAAAATCAGTAACGCATTTCAACTCTAGATCTTGTACACAAGTAAAATAGACGAAGAGCGGAAGACAGGCTTTCTTATAACACTGTGCTGAAAAAAAAAAAGTAAAAGAAAGAATACAAAATTAGGTCGAGAAATAAATTAATGAAAGAGTAAGCCGGTAACATAATTAATATAGGACTTTTGTACTAGTTAATAAAATGTACGGTCCCCTTTGAAGTGCAACTAGATGTATAACCGTCTTAAAGTATCAAAGTTACAATCCAGTTACGGGGATGCTCTGAACAAGAATAGCTTGTGAAGGAAGGTCAGCTTAGTTAGTGGTCTTTGAAACTCAATAACGATTTTATGTAAAACGCACCCCGCTGGATTTCGCGCTTGCGTTAGCAATTTATTAAGTTATAATATTGAAAGAAGATGTATTATGGAGCTACATTTTGGTATTAATAAAATTGTGCTTTATATTTCTTTGATAGTTTATTAATTATTCAGCACTTTGTATACTTTGTAGAACTTCCAAATTCAGAAATAAATTTATTATCTGAGATTCGCATGTAATATGTTGAGCAAGCTAAAAGCGATAAAAAGTAAAACCGTAATGAAGAATGAAAAAATTATATTTGTACCATAAGATTATTTTTGTAAGTGTATCGACAACGGTAATTCGTCTTAAAATCTTTAACCTGATATTATAAGTTTAATAAAATATTGCATACATTATTTATAGATTGGATGATAGATAGTACAATATTTGTAATACGTATATTTTCAAAATCCACCTCAGCATATGTAGGCTTGCTATATGATATTAAAATTTAACGATTAACTTTATTAATGCTAAACTTATAAGCCCTTTTCTACTGTAGGTGAGTTATGTTGTCGCACGCAGACTCAACGGCACAGACTTAAAAAAAAATGACAGTAACAGTGCACGTAAACTCATTTCATATTATTTTAACATTTATTGAATCACGTTTCAGGCCTATCATTTTGAAACTAATAATTTAGTGTATGTTAAACTAACCTTTTACTTTTTTTTGTACCTCGATCACTAAATCCAATAATTAATTCAGTGTTTAATCCAATCATAACTGAACCATTACGATTTACAAATTTTATGATTTCAGCCCATTTTTATACTACTTAACGAAGTTTAAAGGATGAGTTTCAAAACGTATTTTTATGTCTGCTTCTATTTTGTCAAAATATTGCCTTCCACTAATAGATACAAATATATTTAAGAAATGAATATATTATTCAGTTTTCTATCCCTGTGAAAGGCAATCCAAAGATAATAAGTATAACAAAATAAAAGAATTCAGTTTGAAGTTGCAGCTCTAACTTACCGCTTATATATAAAATTGAATAACGCCATGCGATAGCTCAATATTCAAAAATATTGATAGGTTACGCGGAAACTGCTAAGTGATGCATGAGATAGCCGGAGGTACTTTATATCTTAAGTTGGTTTCGCTGTAACTCGTGATTTCTACTTAGTATAAGTTTTGATTCAGAAAAGATTTGTTTATGTCTTGATGGATAGCTTTTATCCAAATGTGACGATCTCGCTTATATGAATATTGGTTTAGAGTCATTTACGTCTAATTATGTATGGTTTTAATAAAAGAAAATCTGAAAAACCATTGACCCTGCAGGTCATCTCTGAAACTTCTGAGTTCAAAGCGTTCAGAAATAAAATAGAAGTAAATTATTGCGTTCATCACGCTCAAAAAAAAATTATACTTCTTTTTCAAACTCTGTGAGTTCAAAAATTTAGGTCTAACATTTTCTGAGCTCTTTGAGTTGAAAAATTTATATATATATAGAAAAAAAAAAGATTTTTTACTTTTTCAACTACGATATCATTCGGACGAGTTGTTCTATTTTGATTTGCTTTACGGCATCCGACGCAGTTTTTAAGTAAATAAAAATGACCGAGTACCAAACATCTCTCTGTCAAGAATTTCACATGTTATTTTGATAACAAACTATTATTTTTGATTTTTTTATTAACAATGTCTCTCGAACGAACTAACCGATTTTGATGCAGTTTGAAACGATCGACATTCCTTTTAAGAAGAAGAGCTAGATCGGTTTTGGAATTTATCAGCCAAACAGCTTAAAAATATTTCAAAAACACTGAACATTTTCTAACACAAATGCAGAAAAACATCATTCGGATTTTCAAAAATCAGACTGAAACAATAAGTTCCCAATTTATGATAACTTTTTTAATTTTCACATTAAAAAGTAAAAAAAAATTGTAACACAATAACTGCATTTAGTGGTCAAAATTCATTTTGAAATGTATTGATTGTATTATGATTGGAAAGAGCTTCTCAGAAGAAATGTAGTGATACTTATGAAACTCCATATGATTGCGTAAATATCACGATGCTAATGATGTGCACTTAAACGTAATCAACGTGACATTCTCATGCCTTTCTATGAAGTTCAAATGCTTTCGGTTCATGTTAGGCATCGAGACCAGTACGTGAACTGGGATGGTTTGATTGCATTGTACAAGGTATTTGAGATTTTGTATAACGATCGAGATCAGCACTGAATGTAAAAGACAATGGAGCTTGAAAGTCTACATTAATAGGTGTATAGTCCGAGAGGCGTCGATTATCATAACTGAATCATTAAGATAACGACTTCACTTGTAACTTCATCTCATTTTTATATTGTAGAATGAAGGACCCGGTAAGCAGTAGTTGTCGATACTGAAAAACCCTAAGAAACTAATGTCAAACGAGTAGTTTTATTAAAATGCATTAGCTTTTAGTTTTTCTAGTTATTGATTTTAAAACATTACGTAATGATGAAAACATTCCTTTCTGTGGTAAAGAGAGCTTTATATTACTATTTATAAGTAAGTCGCGTTTAGAATAAAAAAAATGCAAAAATAATTTATTAAAGTTGAATATTAACTTTACGAATATCTCTATTTGTACTACTGTGTAATTCTGTAGCATTTGTCCGTATGTCGATCTGTCTATATAGGCAGACTGAGATACAAGCAGCCAGACAGCTTTTAGGTTATAAAAGAATATATGCTCTTTTACAACTTAAAAACGGTTTGACCGGTCTTGAAAAAAATTAATGTACAGAAAGAACATGTGATTGCGCAAATGATAATCTACTCTACTGTACATATGTTCTTATAACTCAAAAATGCATCGATAGATCGTGATGAATAGGTGTTTATTTAGAATATGTAACTGTGCAAATGATAGGCTACTATCTATCTATCCGTATGTTATTTTCTGACTTAAGAATGGTTTGACTGATCTTGATAAAAATAAATGTTCAGTCAAAACCTGTGATCGTAAAAATGATAGGCACTGTTATTTCCATACCATAAACAATCAATCATTACTTTTTTATTTATTTAGTAACTATATTGTAAAACCTCAAAATGAACATCGGTATTTACTAAGAAATTTAAATTTCCCTCACAAAATCGTAATTTGACAACAGCATCTGAACGAGATCACGTTGTGTTATTGTGATAGTTTCATAATTCGTTTCGATTACAAGTAATAAAGAATTTTTACATCTCGATTCAGTAAATCGATAATAGAAACGAAGAAATTGAAAAGCGTCTCTTTTGAGTACCGAATTATCAATGTCATTCAATCTTTCATTAAATTGATCTATCATCTGTCATTTGCGTCACATCGAATATCACTTTTTAAAATATGATTATTTGTGGGGATTATTTTTCTGATTGGAAAAGCATTAGAACAGACATAGTGAAAACCAAATTTCTGTCGATAAAATGCTGTAAATATATTCATTCTTTTGTCTAATGTCTAAATGTCTAATTTTAATTTCTATTGTGGGTTCTTCCTAAGGTGTGGCTTAGTTTTGTTCAGAAAAATGACTTGTGAAATCTGTTCCGGTTATAATAAGTCGTACGTGTCCATGGTGGTTTTAGGATCATTTTTCTTTACCTCTACAAGAATGAGTGACTGACATTCTAATGCTCAGACACAAGGTAGGAAGTGTTTAGTGTATAGCATTCTATTCTTGAGGCAGCCTTAGCTCGCTAAATTTTGCTAAAACACATGTGCCTGCACTACCTACTTCCGAAGTTTCACCACATCAGATGAGTGTCCAAGCATAAATATAGGTGGAAAGTGAACCCAGTTCAATGTTTGAAATCTTAATATTTTTTGTAAAACTGTGATCATTCTTATTAGCTCTTCATACAACAAAGCTGTGTCAAATTTATCTGAACTTTAATTGTGAATAGCATTAAGTCTGATTCTATAACTTCTCACTAGCTATCGGGTGGCTTAATTGCATTATAATTATTATTATAATTAATAATTGATGAGAAAATTAGGTATTTTAGGCCCTAAGGTGAAACTTCATGATATTATGACATAAAAATACAGTCTGAATCGAATGTCTCTTTAAATACAATTAAATATTGTATATTGTAACCTCTATATCTTACATTTATTTTGTTGTTAAACTCGCTTTTGAAAATTTTGCGTTATGATATTAATTTGTTTCTATGTAGTTGTGTGTATGGGTGTATATGGGCGTTGTGTGTGTGTGTGTATGCTTGTGTGCGTCCGAGATAAGAGGGGTTGAATTTTGTATGAAACTTTTTATGGCGCGAGGTACGTCTTTGAAAAGTGGCGTTATGCGTCTTTCATGATTAAGTTGGGGGAGCGGAGTTTGTAATGTTTAAAAATGAGAGTGTATTTTTTTGGATTCTTTGCCTGTTTAAGCCATTTACACAATCACTATTAAATTGTCGATATGTTGTGCTTACGAACGGGAAGATTTCTGAAAAAAGGAAAGTCGCATTCTTATCTGATGTTGTCCGCGTATTTTTTTACTATTAAGCGCAACCACTGAACCGTTGCTAATGATACTTCATCAATAAGAAACTCTTGAAGTTAAATAGACTTTTAATACTTCGTTTGTTTCGTTTCGTTTTGGCTTCGTCTGCGTTTTTGTATTATTGTAGACTATAAAAATGTTTCACCATAGAAAGTAATATTATTTCCAAGTAATATAGCATAAAGTTCATTTGATACAAATTTGTCCCCGATTAGTCCGAATTGGAAGTGTGATCGGTAATGGAATGAAATTACAAACGGGACAGCAGAATGGAGAACCGAGACCGAGAATTCGAAATCGAGAACAAGACCAAAATCATAATCGACCATGAGACCAAAATCAGCATCAACGACGTGACTGGAAACGGAATTAGAAAGAGATTAGAATTGAGAACGACATCGGACTGAAAGCGAAATCAAAACAGTAACCTACCATAAATCGGAACCGGCTTCAGAATCGAGAGTGATACAAATCGACATCGTTAAAAAAGGACCGGGATCGGAATCAAGAACGGAATACCAAACATGATAATGATTAATTATTATCGTAATCAATCAATACATAAGATGATTAAGATTTATTCTGTCTACGCGGGTGGAGCCGCGGGTGGAATTTCATAAAAATTGATTCTACTGATAAACGTATGTGGAGATGTGTAGATGTTACTCATTTTAAAAATCAGTATTCTCAAAAAAAAACTATATTGGACAATACGATGACGATAAAAGCGGCAGGTCGCACCAAAAGTTAAAACCGGTCAAAAGCATATCGGACTATGCTCAGTGTAGAGTTTCGTAGGCGATATAACAAAAAAATGCCCTAAAGAAGAAAAAACTACGTTGTTACATATGTTATATGTAGGTTTTAGGCTGTGAGAGAATAAGTTGGAATGCGTTTCTATATAGTTTCCCCATCCTTCGTCTCCGAAAAGAACAATTCGTTTTTAAACCTTTCGTACGAATATGGTTTATAAGCAATATTGATATACTATATAAAGAGGTTCTATACGTTCTCTCATACATTAACTATTGATACCAATATGATATTTTAGGTTTTTATCACCTCAATGCAGATTTTTTCCCCATGTCTTTATTTAGGAGTGAAGGGTTTGGATCTTGAACCATAATTTGGAGGTTAGACGTGCTTTGACCTTTAGTTGTCCATGCTTAAATTTCAAGGTTGATTTCAAACGACAATCTCAGAAACAAAAAAAATAACATTTAAATGTATTTCTTTTGTCATTCGATTTAGGCTTTTAAAATTGGAAATGAATGTTTAAATGAATGTTCAAATGAATTTTTTAATTAGTTAACTTAAGAATAGAGATGTCCTAAACAATTTCCACTTACAAAGTTACAAGCCGAGGAATAGAAGGTACTTAAATGTCTGATATGTTCGATCATCCTGAGATTTGAATGTACAAAGTTATGGCTTTTATAGTTTCCGCACGAACAGTCGATATCGACAGAAATTTCGTTCTATTATTTTTACAATGCCAAATGGCGGGGAGAAACAGCAGGGATAAACGAATACATTTTTTATGACACGCATCACATTTTTTATGGCAAAAGAAATGTAGAAGTAACTGAGATTAGTGGTATCCTTGAGATGGATACTTCGGGAAGAATTTTTCTCTATAGGCCACGGCGTATACCGCAATCCTGGCTCTCGTTTCTCAGGGCAGTGGGCCGAGTTGTTATTGTTAGTTGCGTATCGACCTTTATCTTTCTTAGGAAACTTTCTACAAATTACAGAGATAAAATTAGGAAGCTGATATTGTTTCGAACTTTAAAGATGTAATTATATATTGTGTGAATTGTACCAAGAGTGATAGCGATCCCTAGTTGTGTTATATTGTATATACTAGTCATTATCCGCGACTTTGTTCCCGTGTTGGTTGTGAAACATAACAATTTTTTTAAAGAAAATCTTAGCCGTTGTATCGTGGTCATCTTCAAAGCCACAAAGTTTATAGCAAGATACCTTACTTTCTCATGAACTTTATTGACTTAAAAAATAAGAAAGTTCTTGATAGCTTAAGAAATTTTTTCGTGTGACCCTCGCATTGTCAAAAAATTTAATGGCAGGTAAGTACTATTAATTCAAATCCATTCGGAAGGTACTCAAATTAAAGAGAGGGCAATATTTGAACTCGCTATATGTCTAGCACCTAAGTAACGTAGTAAAATAGTTTTTGTTAAAATATATCCGTTATTTTTTGAGTGATGTTTGAATAAACAAGACGAGGCAAGACAAAAACTTTAAAAGCAGCTGTTTTGGGATCTGTATTATATATATAGCACATACCCTCTACTTTTATTAAAAAATATTAATGTACAGGTTCAAGTTGCTTACGATTTTATCAATTGTACAGATATATATGTATGTGATTGTCTGCGTTGAGAAGAAATTATTACATTGCGATATACTTTTACGTCGTCTCCCTTTCATTTTATTTTTGATTTTATTTTCAATTTACATAAATTCGAGCTTCTTTGTAAATCAGCATTAATATTTTCTGTTCTTAGTTAACCTCATGAATGTTATATCTCATAAGGCATAAAATATGATAGAACTTCTTGTACATCTCAAATGGATTTTGAGAAATTTCTAAGTTAACTCAGACAATGTGCCCAAGTTAACGCAGAGATGTCTTAAACGACGTCTGAAAATGGAGTCTATGTATCAAAATCCATTTGAAATGTACAAGATATTCTACTATGTTTCATATCTTATTAGACATAACATTCATGAATATGTAATGGACAGTTTTCTACTGTTTCAGTCCTGGGCTCATTTTCGAAATAGATTAACATCCAACGACAAATCGGTAAAAATTTTGTAAAATAAGTACAGATATGTAGAAATTAAAAAAAAAAAACCGCTTGTTTGCAATCATGTACGGGCATGCAATATAAAGAGAGAGAAATACGTGAAGGGTACGTTTTACAAGTAGTACTTTTACCGGTTTGCTTGTAAATATATATTCTAGTATAAATCGAAATGCATTTCTATATTTAAACATTTGATTAAAAATTTAATTTCAATATTTATTTGGATAAAATCTTCTACTTTAAACTTACAAGGTTATCAGTGATGTGCTAGTGAAATATAAAATCAGCCTTTAGTTCTTTATAAATTTGCTGTTCAATTTATATAGTATTGAAGGCCGATTTTATGAAATATCGTTCAAAGTATAATTTACACATCTGTTTTTTTGGAATCGAAAAGATTTAGCTGGCTGTTTTTGCTATCGAAAAAAACTAACGCTTTTCCATTTAAACAGTTATCATTGTCGATATTCATAAATCGGCAACATCAAAGTTACCTTATAAACAATTTCAATCGCACACGGCACGCGCCACAAGACAGCCTCCGCGAGCAGCGACGAGATCGGACGTCTTTATACTGCCCGCGCCGAGAAAAAGCGGACAAGCTCCCATATCCCGGGGCGCGTCATCAGCTTGATATATAGTTGCTGACCGAAACGTTTATCTGAATCAGTGGAACCGCGGCCGGCGCGCCGGCTTCTCTCCCCGCTTTAATACTCGATGCGGTCGCGCTATCGCTATGTCTTTTTTCAGTCGCGGCCAGACGGACATTATTTCCTAAGAGCCATTCTCTGGCTCGATTTCATGTGATATTTCTTCCATTCGTGCAATATTTCCCTCTCTATATTTTTGCGCGAAATCGCTTTTATAGTTGTACAACGGAGTGCTGATACTTTTTTCTGCGAAAAAACTTGTAATTAATATGGAATATTCTCTTGTTTTTATGAACCATCTAAATCGTCAACGTGATCGAATAATTTTAAAATTTCTATAAAAAAATTTCAGTAAAAATCTAAATGACAATAATCATTGAATAATTTTTTTATACATAGTCCGTTGGGATACTGTAATTATTTTAGATTAATAAGTATAAGCCTGTGTCTAAAATCCTACAGAAATAACCTCATTGTTTCTCTTAATATAATATAATTCAGTATACTGAATTGTATTAGATTTACTAGAGTTAATACAAACCAAAATTTTTTATAATGTTTTTCATTAATTCTTTAAACAACTCATATAATTTTTGAAAAGCACATGTGAATGAATGAAAAACATGCTTTGCGATACTTTGTAGAAAGCCTGACATTTCAATCTAATCTCGAAATTCCATAGTCACCAATGAATACCTGTCTATAATGTAGTTACATACTCATCAGAATCATTCATTATAATTTCGT
>BGZK01004046.1:0-16673 GCA_005406025.1 Eumeta japonica | reverse complement strand
AAAAATAGGAAGATTCTTTATTCCAAGTATAACAGTCTGTAATACCAATTGTTATTTTGAAATTTTCTTATTTCGTTAGGAACGTGTACTATAGTTATATTTTTTGTTCAAACATCTGTAATAGTTAAATTTCGTTTAATAATTGAAGAGAATCGAGATCTATTTTTTAATTTTTAATTTGAAAAGTTTTGTTAGCTTCATATAGAAGATTTTCCCAACAGTTTGGTAGCCAACCGCATAATTGTGCTTATGGGAAAATCGCCATCAATAATAAACCGTTCGTTGTTGTGGTAGAAAAAAAAGTATGTTGCTTGGCACAATCCAATAAATCGTTGTAACTAACAAACATTCTTGTCAATAAATAAATACTAAAATTTTTATTCTTGTTTACAGTCAAGGGCAACAATTCATAATTAAGATCACTAAATCGAATGAATATCTGGCACTTTAAATAACTGAAATTTGAATAATTATATTTATCTTTCTCTCTCTCTCTGTCTTTTGTCGCCTTATTTTAACTCTAACTCATTTAATCAGAAATAAAAATTATTTAATTTAAAATAATTTTTCAAAATTATTCTTTTCATCAGAGTTTATCATGTAAGCAAGCATTCAAGCATTTTGTGTGTAAACTCGTAAATTAATTCACAAATTCATATATGATAAACTCATAAACCATTGACCTTGTTTCTATTGTGCGTTTTTGTTTTCATATAATTTTTCCTTAAAACAAAGAACACCAATTAAACACCGCATACTCCACTCCCTTCGTGGTGTCGTTTTTATTGTTTTTGCTCATATTAATTCTCGCACAATCACTTTTGGGGTTCGAGTGCATTACACATACATGCACATGTACAGAAATATGCACAATTTTGTTGTTATTTGTTTTGTACTAATGGTTTGTTACTCTTTATGTGAGTAATTTTGTTGCGTTTTTGTTTTCTTTGTAAAGAGCGCGTTTAATTTAAGTTGTGGTATTTGCTTCCAGTGGAGAAACAATTATTTTATGTGCATACTAGAGGTCTGCATAAATCCATTTTGAAGTTCACAAAGTTGTGGGTTAGTTTCCAAGCAATGATTACATGGTGGTGTTGCAGGTCGCTACTTTTTTTTTGGTCACAGTCATGTGATGAACACTCTAAACTTCATTTGCATGCAAACAACGCAAAATCAATTTGTATATTTTGCTTTAAGTTTCATTAAAATCGTTGTAATAAAAGCGAACAACAAATGAAATAAATCTACAAGCGTTACGTAAAAGTATTATAGCACGTTGTTGTTTGAACTTGCATACCTGATCAAATCGACCATTTGCTGTAATAGCGTAATAACTCAACACTTGAAATAGTTAAAATGTTGCCCTCTGGAATATACATACATACATATGTTCTATAAAAAAAATATGATTCCTGCAAGCTAAAATGCTTTTATTTATTAATATATATGATAATAAACTGTAAAATCATTTTCTCAGCTGAGGTGTTTCTTAGCAAAGGATTGAAATTTCTACACATGTTTGGACGTATACAATGTTCATTGGTTTTGGACGTATACGTTATAAAGCGCATTACTCATACGTTTCTTTGCCATACAGACTAGGGTTGGAAAATGCACTGCTTTCGCATATCGAATGGAGCCTTGTAATGATTTGAGTATTACTTTTATATCCTCCAATCAAAAATTGAGGGTATATTCACTTTGTCATTCCCTCATATATTCTTGTTCAGTGATAAAAAATCTAAGACGACTCAATCATGTCCGCCCGATACTCTGTATGTGGCAATCGTGATACAATACAAAATAAAGAGCTTGACCCTTAAAATTTTGTGAAGATAAAGTTGGAAAAAATAAAACTACATTAGCCGTGTTCCATACAAAATTTTTAATAATAGTTAGCAGTTTCACTGTAAAAAAATGTTTCTGAGTACTGCCAAATAATTTATGTCGGGCTTGGAAATGATTTCTCTGGGCGCAATGATGCATTTTGTGTTACATTTCCTTCAAGATTTCTACTACTTGTAAAGATCACCAGTTTCCTGAGAAAATCTATAAACTACTTTGAAAATGTACGAACCGCTAGTAAATGCTTGGATAACTAGAATGACTATTAAAACTTTGCAAGCATTGTAAAAACTCCTATTTTAAAAGTTTTGCCTCGTTTTTCTTTTTTTGAAAAAGCCTTTTCAAATATTAAACGCAAAAAAAAATTACTTTGGAAAAAAATAATTAATAACAAAGAAAACTGGATTTCCCCTCCTCCCCTTTAACATGCTATCACCCGATTGAACTTTCTCACAGCCTGACGGCGTCACTAAATAAATTCAAATAAATCACAGAAAAACTATCCTTCGCACGAATTTATGGCGAAAATACCATAACAAGCCTACTTAATATACATAACAATGTTGTTAAATTGTATAATTTTACCGCAGAATCCTTTAAATATTTCATTAACAGCTGTTTAAACAGCCAAATTAAATTTATTCAAACATTTTTCAGCCGCATGTTTTAAGCTTTTCCACCCAACATGAAAAAAGAAATTGTACACCAAAAATCTACTTAATTAGAATGTATTTAAATGTTTAAATAAAACAAGAAAATATAATTTAAATATTACATTTGCTTAACTCCACCATTCTATGTCAAGCAGTTAATTAAAATTTAAAATTCTGCAATTTAATGCAAGAGGGTCTCTTTTCATAAATATGCCATTACACAATCATACAGGTGTAACTACTGGTATGAACTTATAAAGCTGGTGATTTCAAATAAAAGGAATTTTACTTGGAGAATGAATGCATATAAATGTGGTTATATAAAATATGAAAATGACAATTTTAAAACTTATTTTTTATTGTTCGAAATAGGTATAAAGAACTAACCAGGTTGAATTCGAAGAGTAGAATAATTTAAAAACTACACAGCGTTATTTTTTTGTGCTCATTTTTCAACAAAGATTTTGATGAGATTTTCATTCACTGGAAATAAAATATAAATTCGAAAGTTAAAGCATTTAACAATTAATTTAAGTGGTCATGGCTTGTGATCATAGTTAATTCCATTTGTAAGCATGTATGACTTTAATCTTTATTAAGCCATCCATTGAAATTGGTAAAACCATAAAACTAATTGGCTCAGAAACATATAAAGCACTCATGATTGCAAATGAACTGGTTTTATATTTTAAATAAAATCCTAAATATCCCTACTTGTAGCAAATAGCATGACTTGTGTTCTCTTGGAAATTATAATTAATTGTGGTCATAAAGAAGCAGTTATGAATAAATATTGATTTATATTAAAAATATAATATGAGCAGCTCATCAAGCTGCAATTACTATTAAAGCACTGGTCTGCAAACAAATTTCTTTTTTGTTTTTCAAAGAAAATTCAACAAACATTTAAGCTTAAATAAGCTGATTTAGTTTAGAGCACTACTACTTTTCATAGCTAAATTGATAACGTGATTGAAGTTGTAACTGTAGCATATATTAATTACACTGTTTTAAAACCGGATTTGTTATACAAAATTCCTTTACTAAAAACCAACATTAAATTTAATAATTGTTTTTAACTAAGAGTGTTAGTATCTTCCTCAAGCGCTATTTAAATTGAAATTTTTGCAAATATCGTTATGTTGTTACTACTGCACTAAATCCAGCTGCGGAACTTGAAATATGCAATTGAATTGAATATTGGTTATGTCACACACTATGAAAGTTTTTAATTGACATTTTTAATAATACACACCTGTCCAATGAAGATTTTGTTCATGGTAGTGGTGAACCGCAAGTGTTCTTTAAAAAAATATAACAAAGTTGATATACCCTTTAATAAAATTGTGCTCAACCAGGCAACAGATAATGAACTCGATATAAACAAACAATTTAAGTAAACCGAACGCAAAAGCGCTTCAGTTAAACAAAGAAGTCATTAGGCCTTCAAAATGGCCTAGTAAAAAATAATAGGAATTTTCTACATCTTTAATACATGATCTTTAATTTTTCATATATTCATTGGTGTGCCAAAGGAAATTTGTAATACATAAATAAATACTCACTATGCTAAGTATTAGCACATTTTTTACTGAGTGATGCAGCTTGATTATAAACATGTTGTAAGATTCCATGCTTTACGTCTTTAACTCAGTGCGATTGCTATTTTTGTTGAATTTGTAGCCGTATATCGTAATGAGAATTCATGATTTGTAGCTGCACGATTGGATTCATAAAAATATTTTAGGTTTAGCAAACTCTTATTTGACAGATATTGTATAGAAAATTGTCAAATAAAATTTGGTAACAAAAATATTTTCTCATTTCGAATCAAACTTCTGGCAAAATCGATTTACTCATTATTTTACTAAATCCAGAATTGTTTATTTTTTACCTTTTCATTATGATAATTTTATCAACGTAATTTTATTTTGATACCAGAAATCGTTTTATTTCGTTTTCGGGTCCAATTTATTGGTACAGGTTTTGTCATATCTCGGCTATATGGGGCCGATGTCTAAAAATTTGTTTTCGCTTTGCATTATCCTTATTTTACTATAACAGTTTTTTCTTTTGGAACCAAAAAGTTTTTTGGTACACCTACAGGTACAATTTCTTGATAAATCCATTATATGGGCCGAAGTCCGAAAACAGCTTCTTCGCTGTTATGTATTTGTAGTTTACTATGGCACGTATGTTTTGGCACCAAAAGTGCTTTGGCATACCTCAAATCCAATTGAAAAATCTATTTTCCGTCTATCTCAGCTGTATGTGAAGGGTATAAAAGGGTCTAAAAACAAAGGCCTTAAAATGTTAACTCAACTAATGGAGAAATATCAACTTTACAAATGCCAAAGGGTGTGGAAAAATAATTCATACATATTGTTTAAGTAGCCACACAAATGTGGAGTGTTCGTAAGCCAATTCAAAAAAAAAAAACACCAAATAAATGCAAATCCTTCTTTATGGCTACCAAAAGCTTTTCTTTTATTGACACTTGTGAGTTGTTTTAAAATTATAATTGGCATTCATTTTGACCTATTTATTAACAGGGAGAATTTAAAGAAAATTGTACTTTCAATGATGCACCTAAAATTGATTCAATTTACTTGAATAATTTAAGCACTACTGACATATTATATGTATGTGAAATGACTTTGCTTTTCCTGAGGCTCTGAGTATAAAAAACAACAAAAATATGTAAATACACTGTGTGGACCAAAAGCAATTATAACACTTAAAAATGTTTGCACTGAAAGTGTGGTTCTAATGAACATTACATTCGTTCGTTGATACAATAAAATCAAGGTTTGCAAACGGTATCACCGTTTCGGATTCAAATACCGTTAAAATGGGACACCGTTACACTTACCGTTACCGAAATAGATTTCGATTAGCAAATACAGTTACTGCTATACCGGTATGCACCGTTATTCCGATTTTGGGGAAGAATATATATAAAACAAAATTAAAAAAAAGTTTAATTTGCTTGAAATAACGAGCATATTTTCGTTCTCATTTTACTTTGTTATGTAGCGCTTTTTTTTGATACTTTTCATAAACAACGGAATGCACCATATTGAAACACATGCTCATATCCAGACGTATGTATCTACATTAAACTAAACTTTGATGTAAAAGAGCATTTTTTCAATTAATTTAATAAAATAAAAGCATTTAATAAAGACTGAGTAGTAATACCGGTATACCGATACGCGATAATGGCATGTACCGGTAATACTGTTACCGAAATATAAACAACACCGTTGTTTGTACCGAAAGTGAAAAAAACTTGTACCGTTATTTGTTTCGGTTTCCAATCTTAAATTAAATATAATTTGGATTATAAATTTTTCATAGATATGAAGAATAGTTATATTAAACTATTACCTATGCATATGTATAACATATAACTACATATGTAACTAGCTTAGCCCGTTTGTACATTATTACCACCAGTATTATAAAATTCTATGAAAATTGTTTAGTTATTCCGCTATAAAAATAGAAAAATAAAAAGTAAAATAGTTGACAAAGTGGGCGTCGAAGGGGTGTGACCTCAGTGACAAATTAGCATATAGTTTGTCCCTGAGCTCAATCTAACTGGCTTAAAAATTTCAAGAAGACCTGTTCTGAGGTTTGGTGTCTTGTAATTAACAAAGAATGAAACTAAGACACATTCACGTCTATATGTGAAAAGTTTAATGAATTAATTCACTAAATGACTGAATCTTGGAGTTACCTGAAAACTGATGAAATATATATACGGTAATTTTCAGAAATCAATTTGTTGTACCTATGAAAATTCTATAATCGACAATGAACGCCAACTTGCTTGTTACACAAAGTTAGCCAGCCTTTGTGTTTTTGCTTTTTTATGCCCCAGCCTCTTGGAGTTTCTGTGAACTTCCTCACATTTTGCACACACATAGCCAAAAAAATACACTAGTCTCAAGCAGTTTTTAATAATTGCTCCTGGACAATATCTTCTTTTTTCTACATCCTCTCTTGCTAACACAAGTCGCAACACTTCAATGCAAAGGTCTCGAACTATTGTTTATAGGCAGGTGGTCGGTGTACTTTACCAAATTTTACTATTAATTTTCGCTTGTTTATTTTCTATCAAAAACTTTAATTGCAAATAATTCCTTTGCGATACTCAGTAGTTACTCTATTTTGGTGGAAAAGTACGCAAACAGACCTACATAATATATAACAAACTATATACATGTATGTATATAAAATAAAATGCTGGCTTGATTTATTTGTGCATTTCTTATATTAATTATTTAAACAATATCTTGGTAAATTTATTGTTTTAAAGTTGCAGTTATTTAAATTTTTATTGTCGTTAATGTTTAGCTGCATGCATTCAAGTATATGAGAAAAATTTTTGTAATTTATTAACAATTTATTTATTTATTTTTTTTTAAACATTTATTTATTCTTTAATATTTTTTATTATTATTTTCATGCTACAATTGCTTGCCTACTTGCTATTTGTACGTGTTTGTCTGTCTTTCACACTTATGTATGCACACACGACCGACCACTCACTACTCTCTATCATTGATTTGGTGTGCGTATGTGTGTGTTTAATGTATTGTTGATTTTTCCTGTAATTGTCTTGCAACATATTTCGTTGACTTCGTTTTTTAATGTGTAATGCATATACACATACATATAAACCAAAAACACGCGACACTCAACATCCAACAATCGTTTTACCACAAACATTAATGCTCTCATACTTCTCAACGCCGCCATTTTGACCGCTGTGTTCGTGGTATTGGTGCTGGTGATGTTGTGTTGTGATGATTGTATTTTTGTCATGTGCTTTGTTTTTGTTTGATATTCAAAATTGCATTTTGATTGCGTGTCTGTGTGCGTGTGTGTGTATATGTTTTATTTCCGCCATTGAACGTGATCTCTGTCGCTATTTTAACGTTTGTTGTCGTTGCTGCTGAATTTTATTTAACGATCATCTTCAAATATCTTGATTTATAATTTCATGTAGAATTTTGGAAAGCAAAATAAGGTTTGTTCTTTAAACATATAAATTTTTATTTTAATTTATTGTAGTTAAAAAAAAGGTGATGGTTTTTCTTTCATTTAATTGTTTTTATATTATTGTTGTGTTTTTTTTTCAGAAAATAAATTCATTAATACACAAATTTAGTTTGTTGAAAAATAACTTTATTATTTGCCATTAAAGCTAATTAACATATATTTTTTAGATGCAAAGAACCCTGTAGTTGTATTCGTCTATATACCGCTGGAATTTTCTTGATATTAACTAACTTGTCACTGGATTTGACAACTTAAGAGAAATGTTTTAACAATTCACTTCTAAGCAAATGTTTAGACCAAAAATATTTTATTACTTTATTTTCTGTATTTCTCCCTTCCCATCAAGGAAATGCCACCGGCATATAGATGCTTAGAAATCTAAATATATCTAAAAATTATAAGATGCTTGTTACCTGCTAATACTAAATTTTTGTTTTAGTTTTTGATGACAAGAATTTTAAAATTGAGCTTCGTTAAACCGAAATAAGACCGACCTGCATTAGAATACTTTTACCACAGGCTGTCTGTTAGTTGATTCATAATTTTAAAATTAAATAAAAAACGTGATAATGAGTACGAGACAAATGAGCCCGCAGGCTTGGCAAAAATAATTCCGTAATCATGCGTAGATAATTTTTACCCATGACTGATAATTCCACACAATCAATAATTTCAAAACGGAGGTCTCCATCTCCTCTCACACTTTTATTACTTTATTTAAAAATATTAATTTTTCGGCAGATATCCTGTATAATTTTTTATACTTGAATTTTAAATAATTACAAAATGCATCCATAGAGGCAATGTCGCTTGGAAAATACTACACACTCTGTTATATCTTTGACTTTGTGATTGCAAAAAAAAAAAATTAGGAAATACCTGGTATTAATCTGGCCTAGTTATTTAGAAGACCATTAAAAACCTTAAAATTGTTAAATTTAGTATTTTCGATTGAATGCCAGACATATTTGCACTTGCAGTAAAAGCATTTATGCAAGAAAAACAAATTGTCTTCAAATAAAGGTTTTTTTTGTGTTAGTTCACTATAATAGTTGTGGCAATTAGGCTAGCGCCATATTATTAGGACAAAAGAGATTTTACCTTCTTACATAATAAACTCAAGCATGACTATGTAAAACACCAGTTACAAAATATTATAATAATAACTAACAAGCGAGTATTGTCTTACATATACAGCTAAAAATAATAAATAACAAAAAAGCAACTCACCTGTAATATAAAAATTTTAATACCTTTTAATACTATTTTGCCTTTACAATCAAAGTCTTTCTTTTTTATGTTTTTCTCTTTCTATAGTCAACAAACTAACTTTATATGTTTATTTTTCACTTTATATAAAATGACAGTACATATACACATTAATATATAAATGAATAAATATATTCCCGACAATTTCTCTGTATTTACATATTTTTATTTTTATTATTATCCTTTCTGTTAGACAACAATCACTTTTATCTGACGAACAAGCCAAAGAAGTTGAACAAATACTATCAGCAGCACCAACAGTTGGTGTTGCTGTAGCTGCGGTTGTAGCCACAGCCAAATCACCCACTAGCATTAAGAATCTCATAGAGGTAACGCCACAAACACCATCGCCACCAGCAGAAAATCACAAGCAGCAACTAGATGAATATGAACTGAAACTCCAACGGAATGGAAAACAAATAATTTAGAGGAACTCATATACAATGGTAAACAAGAAAATATTTCAGTAAAGCAACTGCAACACAAACAACATCATTTTATCAACAATGCTATAATAAATATTCGTACAACTTTAATTCCAGCTAAAGCCAATGATGACGATGATGTTGACGATAACGACAACTATAATGAGGATGATGTTGATATTGAGGATGTAGACATTGTTGGCTGGCGCCACTTCTGTGTGTGTTAATTCAATATTTACTAGCGCATCCTCAACAGCATTTGCAGAGGAAAAACGGAAAACAACAACAAAACCCAGCACTACTACCAGTGTAATAACAAATTCAACAACTACTGTGAAAGTAACAACGAAAACCGATGAAGATGAACCAGAATGGTTGCGTGATGTTTTAGAGGCTCCCAAACGTAGTTTAGAAATTTATTAATTTCATCATCACAACAGTACCAGCAACAGCAGCAGCAACAACAACATCACTTTAGCAATAATAGTCGTGCAGATTATAAGGACAAACATTCCGTTGAATCAACATCCTCTCATCGTCATCCTCCTCTTCCATACTTGCCAATGATGTGGTTTTAGTGACACAGCCTCCAAAGTTGAAACAACATATGACGAAGCCAACGATAGTACCACTATCTACATAACAGCATCAAGCGATCAACATCATCATTATACACCTGAAAAATATAATCAGCAAGAGGAATCGTCCCCATCGCCGACATCATTGTTGAATCGTACTTTTATACAGGATAACACTGTTAATACAACATACAGCAACAACAATAATAATAGCACAATACATCCAACTGAATCATTGCATGAATCAATTGTTTCGGTTGAATCTACACAATCAGATGCAACATTAAATCAAACCACAACCATTGATGACAGTATAATTTCGAGCAAACACAATTCCACATATTCATTGGCGGATAATGAACAACATCACTCACTGAATACTACAACCGAATTAGATGATTCTCAATATTATATACCTGAATATCCACCGGTGCGCAGCAAAGAAGTTTATGTGGAATCAGGTGTCCATTACTTTGAAGATGGCAATTTTTGGATGGAAGTACCCGGTAAGTAAGAAAATTAAATTTTTCATGCTTATACATAACGTTTGTGTTTTATATAAAACAGCTGATATCAGAAGTTGTATTTGACACATAGAACCCTGAAATCTAAAAGCAAAAAGTGATGCACTTGGCTTGTACTAAAAGTGTCAAGAACATTAAAACAAAAAAAAAAACAAAAACTATGGAAAATATAGAGATAAATGAGTCAAATAATTATTTCCTATGGCATTTATTGGTGAAGTTTATTCACCAAATTCAGCAAAAATTCATTTACAATTTTCAACTTACTGTAAATAGTTTGTGCTTCGAGTATGATATCAAAGAACTTGACAAGTTACTTGCGATAGATTATTATGCTACTAAAATGACAAGTTTCGATAGGGCTTGCTTGATATTGAATGTGTTAATTTGGCCAGTTCTCTGACGCCTCTAAACAAATTAGTCAAATGAAAATCACTTTCAAATCAGTTTCTCTCAAAATAAAATATTCGAAATATAAAAGCGCATTTCTATTAAAGTTATGTTTGTATGTTATCATGAAAGTTATCCGATTAATTATCAAGAAAAATAAACGGTTTTGGAGATCTGGCACATATGTAAATAATGGAAACATTCGTAAATGCAGTAGTTGGTGGTACTCATACTCCTGCATACTCCGTGCAGTCATCTTCATCGACATGAAAAATTTGCACTGAAATTCTTGCTTTTGTTTTGCTTAGGATACTCTACGATATTTAACACTCAAAATGAACTGATAAACGTCTTGAATTGATTGTTGTCTATGCTAAGCCAAGCTGCTGTAATGAAAATGGCTAATAAGTCTGATAGTGTGGCTGATAATGTTTGTTTGTTGCTAAAGAGAATTTGCTACTATTGAGATCAAAGAAGTGCGACCTTAAAATCAAGGCTTGTAGGCTTTATTTTAATGAATTGATGAAGAGTTATTGCATTTTCCAAGAACCTCAAAGCAAGCCCAACACCGGCGTAATTAATACAGAGATAGTTCTAGCCCTAAGCATGTACTACACTGAGTAGATATTATTATGAAGCAGCTAATATTAAAAATATTAAAGTTTTGAGAGTGTAACAATTTTGTGCAAATTTTAATTGACAAATAATGTCTTCGGTTATCATTTTTCAAATCTCGTTTGTTGTCTCTTCTGTGGGTATCATATCTTGTCGATCCTATTAGTTAAAAATTCAATTAATGTATGTCAAGTCTAACGCTTTTCTCAAAAAAATAAAATGGGCGAGAATTGTTCTTCTTCCATTCCCATTCTTATTTCTTAAGTGTTATTTTGAAAAAGAATATCGGTTTGCAACATTTGTTCTGTGTTAACCATGGTTAATGTTATGCGAAATTTATTCTTATGCGCTGTCATCTTGACTTTTCAATAAGTCAAATTTTGATTATTAATCCTGGATTATTTAGGTAATCGTAATAACAACTAATAAATTAAGAAACAAACTGAAATGGTAATTCTATCGTTATGAATCTTTGAATAGCCTATGCTTGTAATAAATTATCATTGATTGGTTTTATTTATTAATGGGTAATTCACACAATTATACGTTGTATTAATACTTGCGATCATTTAAGTAAAACGTCCAAGTGTAATAGTGTAAATAAAAATTTGATATCGCAAACGACCTCGTCGTTTTCAAATGTAATTAGACTTTTAATCCGAAAAATCCATTGAAAGTATTGATACTTGTATAATAGTGTGAACTGACCTTAAGAAAATAATATTTCTATCAAAGAAAATAATAAGCTTTCGTTTACACAATTTTGTGTAATTATTTTAGGTCTACTAGACTTTGATGACGATGAACTATCTTATCCTCCGATACCAGTTAAGAAAAATCCAAAAGTTCGATTTAGCTCGGGACCAATACAAGTCTTTCTACATTCTCAGTTAACGATTATGATCGCCGCAATGAAGATGTCGATCCTGTTGCCGCATCAGCGGAATATGAATGGAAAAACGTGTTGAGAAAATGCACGTTTTCCTGTTGAACTTATGAAAGGTCCAGAAGGTTTGGGTCTTAGCATTATTGGCATGGGCGTTGGAGCCGATGCTGGTCTGAAAAAATTGGGCATTTTGTTAAAACAATCACCGATAATGGTGCAGCTGCGCGTGACGGACGCATACAGGTGAGTTGAAATTTTCAAGTTTTAAGATTTGTGGAGTTGATTGTTTGCACACAAATTAAACTTCAATTAAAACTTAAAAATTTGCTCAGGTTAATGATCAAATTATCGAAGTGGATGGCAAAAGTTTAGTCGGAGTTACTCAAGCATATGCAGCATCTGTATTGCGTAACACTTCAGGTCTAGTCAAATTTCAAATAGGACGTGAACGAGATCCAGAAAATAGTGAAGTAGCTCAACTAATACGTTTGAGTTTACAAGCGGATAAAGAAAAAGAAGAAAGATTAAAAAGGTATGGGATTTAAAAAATTTCATACAGAAAATATGTATGTTTTTAACAAATTGTTTTGCTTCACAGACAACAAGAAGAATATCTGAGACGGACTTTGGATTACTCTGAGGATTCTACTCAACCCGTTTCGGCTAATTCTAGTGTATGTGAAGGACCTACCAGTCCCGTGCAAGTAGAGCATCCCATGGAGGTCGAAGCTACATTCACAAGAGGTAGAGTCTCTTAAGAGACTTCTACAAGAGGTAATCTTGTTTTATTTTTATTAATTTACAACCAAATCTAATATATAAAATGTTTTTCCGCTTCATTTATTTATGGTCCAACAGCATAAAGCGGTAAATTTAAACATTACTGTTATTTTTTTACCAATCGGTAAAAAATCAAAAAAAATTTCACTTCCATTTATATTTATATTTTATATGCATTTTGTTTCGATATATACACAAATTTTTTTTAATTTGTTAATGCATGTAGTTTATTTTTATTTAATTATACTCAAATTTAGGGTCATTAGCGAGCCAATAGTTAACCAAAAGTGTATTTGAATTGATTGCTCAAGGAATGAAATCCTTATTGCAAAACTTTCAGGTGTTGTACCATTGAATTAAAACAATAAAAATACATTTCATTACATTTTTGAAACAGTTTTATTCAGTTTAAGTTTTGGAACCTTTGGTTTCCACCACATTCTTGACAATTTTATTTTTATTCTAGAGGATTTTATTGTTCAAACCAGGGAAAATACTCAAAACAGTCCTCTTTAATATATTTTGCATGCTTCACTTTTTATGTTTAAATTTGTATTATTTTTATTTTAGAGCGAAATGAGTTGCCTTTTAAAAGACGACTTAATAGACACCCTTAAACGAAAGGTGCGTTATCCTTCATTTCATTTCTCATTTGATTTGGCTTTGCACATTATTTCCAAATAAGTCTTATTGAAACAATTATTTTTCCTCTATGCAGCTCGTCAAACTTGAAACAACCGGTAATGAAAATGAATTGCTCAGCGAACGTTTGCGTCAAAGTGAACGTGAACTGGCCAACATTAAAAAAGAAGCTGGCAATCTACAAAATATGTTACAACAATCCCAGGCGCAGTACATGGCCCTGGATAAAAAATACAATAAAGCAAAACGTCTTGTACGAGAATATCAACAGCGGGAGGTTGACATGTGCCATCGTGAAGAATTTTACCAGCAGTTGCTGCAGGAAAAGGACACAGAATATAATGCATTAGTAAAAAAGCTAAAAGATCGTGTCATCAATTTGGAACATGAATTGCAAGAGACACAACGCAAAGGCGGATTTCCCGTTGGCTTGCCCTACGACAGTGCCACGCTTAAATTAACACCACAAATGATGCGTAAAGCACCGCCAAAACCTTTATTCCAAAATTGGAAACCGAATTGTCGGATACTGAAATATCAGATCTATCGCCAGACGGTGAAGGTGTTAAGACTGCAACAGTAGAACGCAAGAATCCGGTTAAAGATGAACTGGATGCTGCGGTGCCACAACACGAATTACTGGATAATTCAGCTAACAAAACGAAAATCGATTTGGGTAAGTTAACATGATTTGTATGTGTTTAACTTTTGAGCCTAAAATTGTTTCTATTCTTAAACTTCCTACCCATGCTTTGCATTTTCAAATTTTTTTTATTGTTCTTTCGAAAAAGGTTTTATTTAAGAAAAGAGTATGTACATAAATAGTGATGAGCCCTTAATATTGAAATAAAAATAATAAGTTTCTTAGTTTCAGAAGTCCTCAGAACACATTTTTTTATTAAACATAGAAAATAACGCATTTTTGTCCGATTTTTATTTGCTTGTTTCACATGACTTCACAACTTTAGTTATCTTTAAACAAAACAACACTTTAATGTTGAAATACAAAATTGTTCTCAAAATTTTCTTTTAACTTTGGTTGAAACCAGATAATTTCGGAGTAAATTATTTTAACAACTGTCAACGCTCTAAACAAATTAAACTAATAAAGGTGCTAGTTAGGAAAATCATTGATCATTTACAACATAAATATAACTTAAAGATAACGAAAACCGTTTGTTTATTTGCTTTGTTCATATGGATGGATGTAGATTATAGATGATGTATGCTTTAGCAGCTTCACAAACTTGTATTAGTCTTTGTGTCGGTTTTTCTGCTTTAGGGCATTTATATTGATTTTGCGGTTATTACAGCATTAAACATATTCGACACAGTACGCTACGTCTACCACTAATTATTATTATTATTATTTTTTTTTTTGACGATAAAACACGTTAGATATTTTAAATAAATAAAAATGTTAAATAATTGATTGGTACAATTCACGCTGAATTCACTATTTGTTTACTGGGTAAAATGCGAAAATTTTCAATATGTTGTCTTGTAATTCAAAATGATTTATTCGCTATTAAGCAAATTTATTTGAAATTTATTATTAGGTCAGAAGACCTTTTAGTTGCTTTTGCCTAGTTTTTCAGCATGTCTATATGCCGCTGACATTTCGCTGATGCTACTCAGCTCGTCAGTGGACTCGAAATACCTTGTTGAAAAAATGTTCATATTCTATTATTTCTGTTAAAATAATAGAATATGGATTATATTACTGTGATTTACTACAAAGCTAACTTAGCTGTTTTTTGTGTCGAGTTGGTTTGCAAACTTTTCTATTCAGGAATGGATTTTATTATTTTCCTTATGGATACATACCCATAGATGTAATTAAATGGTGTGTAAAGTTTACGTTCGGAAGCCAATCTCAGTTGTATTGTAATTAGAAACATGCAATTTTTTTATTTTTGTCGAAGTATCGGTTTGCCTGTTCCTAGTAAATCAATAAATAATGAATCAATTGTTTTGCCGACTATATGGCTTTTAATGCAATTGTTTTCAGAAGCAAGCACCATGAGTGGAGAATTTAGTATTTAAATAGGCATATTTTTCATAGCCATCGAAAATATTGGCTTGATTTTCTTCTTTTATGTACAGACTTAAGTTTGTTCAAAAATAATTTTAATTACTGCATTCCCTGCTTGACGTTAAGTAGTTTTTGTGTCAAGAATACAAAATCGAAATGTGAGATAATCTATTAAAATGTGTAATTATAAGCTCAACAGAGCAATTAACACCATTATTTAACTAAAAATAATACAAAATTTAATGTCGTATAACTAAAATATATTTGTTAACAAATTTCTCTTAACATCACTATTTATGTGTATATGTATATATATTTTTCTTTGACGTTACCCGTGTATTTAACAATTTTGCACCAGTTTATTGTGTGTTCATTTCCTAGCACCTTTTCATATATCTACTATAAGCACTGCTTTTGTAATATTACTAAATCCTTTTAAACAAAACTACACCAAACTCCTTAAATCACTTTTTGGTTTTATAAAATCTAAATTGTTGTTGTTTTCTTTTAAATCGTTGTGTTCTTCTCGTTTTTGTTTTTGTAAAATAATTTACCAACCCGATATATTTAAAATGTAATTTTTTATTTTATTTTTCTTTTTTTATGTGATACAAAAACAAACTCATTGTTTTCCAAAACAACTATTTCTATTTAAAATTACTATATTTATGCGCTGCTGTTATATGTCAATGTTGTTTGAAAAATTAAAACATAAAACTTGTTTCACAAACTGTACTGTTCGAAATTACGAAATCAAATAAAAATATTACGTTCCATGTCTTTATAAATTATTATGACGAATTGAAAAACAAATCAAACCGATACAATTTATTAACAATCATCAATTAAACCAAATCATCCTTTAAAAATATGTATAATATATTGCCACGCCTACTTTTCAAACATTAAATGAAACTGAATTCAGAATTTGCTGTTACTGCTTAATAAAAAATTTAAATAC
>BGZK01004045.1:0-16674 GCA_005406025.1 Eumeta japonica | reverse complement strand
TCGTAGCTACGAGTGAGATCTTAAGGTCTCTCTCATAGCCACGATAAATGAAATACCAAATATGTAAAATATTACGGGAAGAATAAAATAAAAATGGAGTGACAATGTATATATTATATTGCCTCATTTTACCGAGAATTTATGCAGTGATCTATAGTAATACTATAAAATTTCTTCACGCGACTTCAATAAACTTTGGTCAGTTTTATTTATGGTTATCGATAAAAATACTTAGAACTTTATCTCATTAAACCATTTAGAAATATGTAATATTTTACTGGTAAAACAAGAAAAACACTAATAGGACGGTCCTGCGATCATTAATATTAAAAAATTCCATTAAAATGTTGATGAGCTGTATGGAACTGAATTACATAGACAACTCGATAAGCAGAAGTAATACAGATCTACACAAAAGTTTACGTATTGAATAAGATCAGGAATTTGTAATTGAGGAACATATTAAACGAAATTATTGGAAAAAAAAACCAAAAACAACAGCGCGGTGCAAAAATAAACATCATAAGGCCTGCCATACAAATAAAAACTGATTGTAACAAAACGCAGTGAAGTTAGGTTTCTGTTATAGGTGTGTTTCTGAGCGGTCTGCTACAATAAACTGTGCTCACCTTTTTTTACACGCGCGACATCAAAAAGAACCGTCGCCGAGCGAATAATCTTATTTATGAATTTAAGATGTTAATGTTATAAAAATTTTCTTTGCCAGGGTCGAATCCGTGGGCCCGGCGGCGGCACATCCAGCCACCCTCTTAAGTGGCCCGCGTCGGGAATACAAATCAACTCAGACCATGAGACTGCGTAACGTGACGTTTTGATATTTTCCTTTGGATACATGTATAGTAACTGCCCCGTGAAACACAGATATTTTTATAGGGAGACATTAAATTGTTTTTCCTTTAAATGATTAATTGTATATTACTAATTTCTTTTCCGAAGTCGATTGACACACTGCCGTGTTAATAGTCATTGTGCGTAATATAAAATGCGATGTCGTTATTTAAATCGATTCTCCACTGACCGGTACAACCTAAAGATGATAAATTTTTATCCATAATGTCATCTAAAATTAAGGAATTCATCATTATAAAATATTGATTTCAATAACGGGGTAGTTTGTTCCTTAGAAGTAATAATTTTCATATAATTAAAAATAATCAGCCTACCCCATTTATAATTCAAATTTTCAAAATCAAATATGACAAATTTCTTTATTTCATAAACGGTAGAATTATACTTGAAGTTTTATGAGCAGCAAGGTAATTCTTATATCCGCTGTTAATGTTATGCACCGACTGTTATCCACGACTTCGTTCGCGTGGTGGTCATGTAACATAACGTTTCAAAATACATGAAAACTGTTACTAATTCCTTCGTTGTCTTTCAACCCTAATAGAAAATCTTAAACGTGATGTCATGATCTTCTGCAAAGCCACAATGTTTATAGCGAGATTTCTTCCTTTTGTGAATTTTATCGATTTAAAACAATAAGAAAATTATGGATAATTGGACATTATTATTTTGTGCCCACGCATGCTTTTAAAAATGTACCGGTAGGTAGTTACTATTTATTCAAATATATGCAATACGTACTTTAAATTAGTTTTTGAGTGATGTTTGATCAAACAAACAGACAAATATACAGACAAACAGACAAAATTAAGTAACAAAACATTACTATAGTTGACATGAGTAAATTGGGCGCAATGACACGAACATCGACGTTACGCTACAATAGATTTAGCGAAAGTGGGCGATGGCTTTGGAGGTTGTGTAATTAAAACTGAAATATCCGTAAAAATATTTTTAAGATAAAAGCGAAGTTTATTTTTATACTTGAAAATTCGTTTATATTTATTCGAAATTCTGAATTCGAGGTGTGTGTTTTCAGTTTCTCTATTTTGTATTATTTTGAGCAGTTTTGTTAATGTCTGTGCTCTTTTATTTTATTGCGGAAAAATATTGATTTTTCAGCTGTACATACGCGTAAATACTTTAGAATAATTTCTTAAATAATTAAGAAATATATCCGAATACAACTGCTTGCCTATACTGTTACCCAGATACTGAATGATAAACTATTTATCAATATTTAAAAACGTTATTGCATTTGGACCCGCTCATAGTCAACAATAAACATTCTTAATGTTATTATAATATGTCAAATTCGACCACTTGTCAATAACTTGTACGTTATTCTTAAACTCTTCAAGACGACCAGTGTTCACAGGCACAATTATAATTTTACATTTGTTATTCATTTTAGCATTTTTTCAAACTTAGCTAGCTGTTCGTAATGGACAGATAACAATTTATTTATACCGACTTATACTCTTATTCAATATGGATAAATAAATTATCAAGGCAGGTTGACCGTGTACCTGGGATTCTAGACGGCTCCAGATATTAATTCTCTAAACTATGAGATCGGTATAAGGAATTTTTACTAGTACATACACAGGAAGTTTCCAATTATTATTATTACTGATATAAATTTCGTCTATTGTTTTTTCGATGACATCATACGATTATTTTGAGGGTCCGTATACACGTTTAATACAGTAAGCTGACTTAGTTCTATGTTGGCTACATTAGTAGCTCGCTCAAAAGATAACTCACGATATCTAAGCGTTCTTTGTATTTTATATTACACTAGAAAGTATTAGAGTGTTGCCATGTGCTGCTTCTCTGTTTAACAAATTTACTAGCTGGTACATTCAGAGTTAAATATGAACTGGTGACTGAGCCAATATTTTGTAAGGTAATTTATTTATTAAATATTATTTATTTGATGTAAAACATTAGCGTGACGAAGGCAATTTAAAATTATTTATTTATAATAATAACAACAATAATAATATAAAATCCGCCTATTCACCGGAAGGGTAGGCAGAGACTATAGATTTCCATTTGGTACGATCTTTACACATCTCTTGCTTAACTAGATTCCTTTTTCAAAAATCTTCTCATTCGCAGTACAACATATCGTCAGTTTCATAGTAATTGCGTGAATGTTTATGAACGCTAATAAAAAATAAACTAAACACTCATTTTCATACATTACAAAATCCCACTGTCACCATTTAAATTTGAAAAGGCATCTCACCTTTCAAAGTGTAATTCGCTCTATAAAAGTTTTGTACACAATTCAAACCCCTAACGCCGATAAAGCAAATTACGCACACAAATGGGTGTGTGTCTGTGTGTAAGACAAACACACACCCATATGCCGACACACATACAACTACATAAAAGAAATCAATATGGCTACCAAAGAAATAAAAAAAGTAATAATTTTTACGGTTATCATAAGGTGTGTGGAAATAACATAAAACCTAGTATTTTGCAGGTTCTGATTGTACCTTAATTTTCATCAAGATCGTTCAAACCGTGCGTAAAATATTAAAGAATATTCAGTCAGACAGATTATTTGTTTTACTGTAAATCAATTTTATCAAGATCGGTCAAACCGTTCTTGATTTATAAAAACATACAGATAGACATACAGGCAGGTATTTTAAAATGGTAGAATTGAGGTTAGTTAGTTATAAAACGAACATCTATCTTAAATTTAACAAAATGTTGATAGTACAGACAGGCTATATATTTATATAGCAAGTATAAACTATGCCTTGAATTATCATTATATTTAAATAGTAATTGTACATTTTGAATAATACTAATTACATATCCAAGTAAAGGATTTAAGTATTTAAGGGACCTTTATAGTTACATGTTCTCAAAATACGATACCAGGGCTCGCGGTTAACGACATTAAAAACTATTCAATAAACTAATGCAACAGGCAAACATTGCTGATTGTTATGAAAAATTAGTGCTGTAACGTAAATTAAGACAATTTCCTTAAAATACGTCAAATTTTAAAATTAATCAATTTGACTACACATCTCGTATTTCCTATGTGTTTAGTATTTTCCACAAGCATTTACAACACAATTAAAATGTTCTTAGAGTAAATAAATTTGTCACATATCCATCCGCGAAGGCAATCTGTAAATAGTTTTTATTATTTTTAGAAATTAGAAAATTATTTTTATACTACTTGCTGAATAATCCCTCTTAAAGGAATTATTATTCCTTCATATCAAAGACATAAGTTCCAGGTTATGAATTATTATGCATTAAGTTTGATGTACTTAAAACAAAGGCTGTTGTACGGACATACACTGAAAATTTCTGGAATTAATGAGAAAAATTACTATTAATGAACAAAATGAAAGTATTGTTTCTCAAAATATTCTTCGTTAGCATAAATGTACTTTTCATACGAATAAACTAATTTTGAAAACATTTATGTCACTTCTCCTTGGTGACTTCAGGAGTCACCGAAAGTTTTCAAACTCGAAAAGTATGAAAGTTTTCATACTTTTCGAAAGTCTCTGTCGATGAAAATCGTTGACCGCGTAATTGTTTCTTAATTTTTGCGAATAAAAGTCACAAGATGCAAGGTTGGGACTGCATACAGAACTGCTAATAAGTTTATGTTTTCGTCCTTCAAAATGTATTTGTCTGTTTGGCTGTGTGAGAACTGGCATTGTCGTGGTGCAAGATGATACGACGTTTACGGTTGTTTTACGGAGTTCACCAATAACTTCCGGCAAATAAAGGGTATTTTTCCAAACACTATTCAGGTTACGACAGTTGTCCAAATCCACAATAGCCACGCGTTCAGATTAACTAAAAGAAGCAATTATCCGCTTAGGGCACTAAGCTCGAGCTTACATGGTTAAGTTCGGCTCATCTTGATACAGATGAATCATACGGTCGATTGCTGCTTTGTTTTGGGGTCGCATAGCAGTATATCCATGTTTCGTCATCTGTTACCATGTCCAACTCCAAATTCGACGCTATTTCTATGAATCTGGTGAGCACAGCATTGGAACAAGTTACACGGTCCGTTTTGAGCCTTAGTTAAATCGTGTGGGATCCACTGCGACAACAGCTTTATCATACCCAAATGTTTGTGTAGGATTGATTGTATTTAACTCATTCCCATGTCTAAGGATTCCCGAATCTCATGGTGGGTCACATACCTGTCTGTCTCGATCATGTGGCATACAGTATCGATCTTTCGTTATTCACAGCGGTGGACGAGCGACCATCACTAAATTCGTCACTGAGATTGCGCAACCGCTAGAGTTAGAAGCAAACTAGTTATAAAAATAGTCATGTGGTGCTTATCTGCTTTTGAAGAACCGATAAATTACGCTTAAAATCGTAAAAATATACTACACAAATTGTCAATACCTTAATCCATAGTGCAAGCACGCAATTTTCTAAAGTCGCCAGTGTTTTTGAAAAACAATTAACAATTATACGAAAAAAACTTTATTCTACAGCCAAAGAGCTCCATTTTCAGATGTTGTAATTAATTTTTAAATATTGTCTATATAAGTGACCAGTTCCAGAAACTTTTAGTGAGCCCTAAGTAATATATTGAAAAAATAAAAAGTAGTTGCGGGATTACTCCAGTGGGCATTAGCTTGAGTATGCGTTTACGTTACGAAATCCCTCATAAGTCTACATATGCGTCAAGATAAATTTATAGAATCATAATGGATGTTTACGGACTAAAAATAGATATTTCGTTTTGCTATATCTAATCCATGAAATTCAATACTTGTATATGCAAGAGATTCAAACTAATGGATTCATTAATAAAAGGCTATTCCAACGTTACGCAGGAGACCTTTTCAGACCCTAACCTGTACCGCTTACGTTTTGAAATTCAATTTCTAGCATTCAAATATTAATTTATAAGTTATAGAGTGTTATGATGAAATCTTCTGTCAAAGAAGTTTCCCTAGAACTTTAATCATGTGAACTTTCTAAAATGTTTCAATTAAATTAAATGAAAGTGAAAGTGGCTAACGATAACCTATTTTCATATAGTTATGAAGGGTTAGAAAAATTAATAACGCCCTTTTGAAATATTTAAAACTGTCCCTTAAACATTAATGAGTGTGTGTTTTCATAATTTATTCGTCCACTTGGAAAGATTTTGTGTTAGGCTTTTAATGGCCCCACTGCTTAGGCATGCCTACGACAATGTTTTCTTTATATTTGAAATAGAAGTGCATTTCCCTTAAAAATTTTAATAGTTAATTTACGTATAATGTTTAAAATATTTTTACTTAATTCTGTGGACTTTCTTACCGCTCCTATTGAACTTCGGAAGAACAAGTGAAAATACTTTAAGAAGGCCGTGACACGAGAGCCTTCCTAAATCCTAATCGTCTCTCAGTATACATGCGTCTCATAAGCCACGTCCCGTGCCATTTTAATTGCGCACGCGACCATCGGTAAAACAGACAACACCCATCAAACTACGTCAAAACTCAAACAGCGATGTATCAGCGCTCGGCCGAACCAGCGCGCGCCCGCGCCGCGTCTGTAGTGAGGCAAATCGGATTAAGGGCGATTCGACGCGCAAGTTAAACAGCGCAGCCGCCTTAATCTCGTTACGGCCGCGGCGCTGTAACCTTACCCTCTTTAGACATATTAATTTCCCTATTAAGATAATTATCAAGATGAGAAAGAAAAATGTGTGTCTAAGTATTTCCTTTTTGGCGGTTTTCGCGATACCTCATTGTGCAGATTTATAATAGAGGACTGGGACAATGTGAAATTTAACTCTTTAAGATACCATTTTATTTAAAAATTAATAAGAAATTTTTAGTATTCCATACTTCTAAATGAAACCTTTAAATGATAACTCGTATGTCTATTTGTCTTTCTGTCTGTCACAAGCAAATTTCTCTGAATGTACTGGACAATTTAATTGACATATGGAGTACGTATGCCTGTAACCCGAATAGGGAAGTGTGACGTAATAAAAGAATTTTAAATATGGTCACTTTCAGAAGGTAAAAAAATATCTTGGTAAATTGTACCATGTGACACACACACAAAACACACACACACATAACAGTCATTACAGTAGATAATTTTAAAGTTAAATTTAAAATATATATATATACATATATATAGCACATAGTTTTCACTGTTCGTTTCGGTAGATTTCAATTTTCGCTATTGACTGACACTCGCTAAAATACGTGCATGGATACTAAGTGCGTATTACATTATTGAATGACAAAATTAAAGAATTTTTTTTTTAATTTTATCATGCAAGAGCATTCAAGTCCTAAAAATCCTAGCCCATGTTGAACAATTATATCATACGTACAAAAAGAATACTTACGAGATGGTTTCGGTTGATTAAATCGATACTAACATTATAAATCAAAATATTAAGTCTGTTTGCTTGATAGATTTTAAAATATTGAAATTTTAATTTTAGTGTGTTTTTAATAATTTCATATTTCAGAACGATCATAGGATATTTTGAGTACTAAGAAAAATAACTGATAGACTATTTTCTGATTTACTACTTTAGTCATAAAATATGACAAATTATAAAAAATGTTTTCAAGATTATTTACGGATGTGGAGCTCAACATTTTGTGGATATCGGAAATATTTTTTGTGTTATTTTTGTTGACAATAATAACAACCTACTAAGATTCTTTTATCTAATTGCTTTAAATATGGAATTCCTGTAAGTCTATACAAATGTATATTTTGATATCTTGAAACGGCCTAAGGTTTCGATGAAAATTTGCACTTTGATAAGGTTTTTCTTTTCAAGTTCATGTATATAAGTGTTTTCCCGAAAAGTACAAAAGTTCAAAAGTTGCTTTATAACAACATCTCGTAGAGTTTGAAATAATTTCGATATATGATAGGTCATATGTCATTTCATTTTATTGAAATGATATGCAACTTATTATTTGTACAATCACCTGTTCATAATGTGTACAGACAATATACAGACAGACAAGCAGACAAACGTTTTAAAATGATAGTATTGGATCTAATATTTCTTAAAACAAATATTTACCACATTTGACATAAAATGTGTGTACAGATAAAACCTACAGATTTATGTGATAGTATAAATTTTATAATTTTGGGTTATGACTCTAATGGAATACATAATTATTGCGATTTTCACTGAAATTCTAGATTTCAATATGCGTGTGAAATTTGAAGCTAAGCTGTGTAGGCCCTAGCTGGAACAGAATATATGAGAATTTATTTAGGTATGGTTACGTCAGGGCAGTGGCCCACAAAGAGATAATTTGATTTCCGATTATTACATTCCTATAAGTAGGTACAATTTGAAATATTTCTCTGTCAGTCACTAAATTGAATTTCACTTTGAGATCAGTTTGCTTAATTTGGTTTCGACATCATAACCGTGGAACGCCTGTATGACTTTGGGCGGATACATGAGTATTTAATTCGTATGGATTTCGAAAGCAGAGATGCTTTACATTAAATGTATATAAAATCGTTGTTAACATATATGTTAGACGTTGATGAATTCTGATATCGTTTGACCTATTGTTTAATAAGATTTGGCAAATCTAAGTGCTTATATTATGGTCAAAACTTTATACTGTCGACTTTGTTCGAACTTGCTTTTGTTATTATAATAAACGAATTCTTACACTTTATTCATACTCCACTTGAGACGGAAAGAAAGAACACGTGAACGTCTGTCTTGTATACATCCTAAAGAAAATCCCTATGAGTCAGTGAGTCAGTAAGGGTTTTATATATATATATATATATATATATATAGATTTGTAAGTAATACAATCACATTTCAAATAAAAGCAATTTACAGTCTAATTTCATGTTTATTGCTTAACAGACGCCATCTAGTATATGACAATTGTGATTTGCAGTCTGTTTCTTTTTTTTATACAAAAATGTATTGTAAATAAGAAATTTTAAAACAATTTTAAAAACCGCTTCGAGTGTTTTGATACTAAACTAGCATCTGTAAATGAAGTAAATTTTGAATTTTCATATATATTTCCTTATTTTAATAAATTTTAATACTTTCAAAAGTATGCTTTCAGAAAGTTTTCAGTAATCTTGTAATCTGTTTATTGATATATTCCAGTAAATGTATAGGCATAAAGTATATAAAGAAATTTTATGCTCATATTTTAAACGTAAAGTTGTCTACGCAGTAGACTTGTACACATATTTGTTGTACCAAGACTGGACTAAAGTTATATCTCGTCATCAGAATAGGCGAAATGAAGTTTTGTTATCAAAGTTAAATATGTTAAAGTCAACGCTACTTATCTAGCTTCGTCTACTAGAGTACATTGTTATTATTAAATTTACGAAGTAAAAATTATAAAGAATAATCACTGCAAAATTAAAATGAAATTTTAACGAACTATGTAATCATTAATATAGATTTTTACTTGTTTAATTAATTATTTTGACTGCATGTCCTTCACAACATTCCTAAAGGTTGGTATACATATGTATTATCAACAACATCATATAGATGTAACGCTCAGTGCAATGCACTACCTAGTATATTGTCGTATGTCAAGGTGACAGTTGCAACAGTTTAGTCACGTCCGCGGATGAGTACTGTTTCAGAACAGAGACTGGTGTATGATGTGGCGCCACAGCGGTATTTTCATTCGCTGATGGCTGAATATGTCCCTCGGCGGGCCATCATCACTGAGCAAGAGACCAAATTGTCCCCTTTTCCCCATATGTACTGGCTTATATTTTGCTCCTTGAGATGCAGTCACTTTCCGCTCAATAGTACTTTCACATGTTGATTTTCGATTGTCTTCATAGATTCTCGTTCGACACTTGTATAACCAAAATTAAACAGTATGATGAATTTGCAGTATTTATAATGTGGGTGGTAAGGCTATGATGTGGCCAACTTGGCTGCAGCAATTGGCCAGCTCGACCAGTACGTTATTGTTATCGTTGTCCATATACGTTATCGGAAGATATAAATATAAATCAGTAGCTTCCGCTGTTGCATTTCATCCAGTGAGTGAGAGTTCCACTCCTCCTCCATCAGTCCATTCTCCCCTGCGTCAAATATCCAGTTCTACCCAAGGCAGTTGCGAACTGTTGATTTCTTTGGCGCTACGAGTGTCCATGAGCGGAAGCGACCACCTACTTTCTGATGGCTTGCATACTCGTTTTTTGCTCAAAAATTCGGTACAAAAAAAAGTGAGTTACTTATTTGTATCTACATCAGTTGCAAAATTATTTCGTCTAGTTTGTTATTTGTTGTAGACGTACATGTGTCACATTAGTTACCATGAGCACATTATATTCAAAATTTCGGACCTCTAGTTTGGTGGCAAGTGTGCTCAATTTAAAATTTTCTGTTATGTATGAGGCCATCAGTGAATGCTCAATATTTTAATATTTTGCCAATTGTATCGTAGCAATTATTCATCTGTGTATATGAATTAATACAATTATTTTTGGTTATCCTAAGCCTCCCCAATAATATAATTAGTCGTGTAGCATAATTACCCTCCGTAACAGAAGAGAGCGAGAAGAGGACGTAGTGGATTATATTAATATTGCACGGCATTGAAGAAGCAAACTTCGATCTGACACTCCTCCGCCTGACCACCTAATCGTGCACTTTTGACATAAAGTCATAAAAAGCAGAATGAGCGCTGGTAATCGAAGCCTTCAAAAGGTACGAGGTTCGATTCTTAGCACGGTCGAATGGCTAAGAAGTTTTTAACTTAAGTCACAAATAAAACAAACGTTCCATATCTCGGGGAGGATATTAAGTCGTTGGCCTAAGTGTTGCCGTCGCATCGGCAGCGACGGAGAGTCAGTGGCGCTAACACGTACTGGACCGCTGTGGGGAACGAAATTGAAAGCCCGCAATCTGAAAAAAAATAGTCGAATTAAAAATAATTAGGCGACTTAAACCTGACACGGCGACAACAGCAAACGGCATGACGCACTGAAATAGCAGAGGAAAGCTAGGGCGGTCGTGCGGCCTCGCCGATGTCCACAAACATCCCGCTTAGCAGTTTCCACTTCATAGTGACTGCATGCTGTTAGCATTTTATTTCGTCTTGTCCTTGAAGATGAATTTGTCGATGATCGCTGCCGAATTCATCTTACGGTGACGCTGGATAAAAACCGTGTGCTGGGCTTTAGTGCGCGTTTTCAAGAAATCTTTGGTAACGCTACAATCAAAACCGTTTCGTTACCACCGGAAAAAATTAATCGGACTCATGTTAATCTTGACTAAGCATTAAATAATATTCATTAAAGGAAAATGAAGATTTAGCATCTTAAGTATGATATTTATCTACATTTGACTTTTAATTATTCTTAGGGTTTAAAAAAATATCTCTATATTATAATTTAGTTAAATTTTCGAAATTTTATTGATTCCATTTTCATGATTCTGGAGTATAAAAATAATAGTGTACAAAAATAAAAGTTTGAATTTATTATTCTGTTTGTATTACCAACAGATTTACCTATCACCGACGTCTGTCAGTTGTATTCAGAGGAACGTCGGTTAGTTTCTAAAAATAAAATTGATTACAATTAAAAGTAATTATCAATACAACCTCCGATGAAACTACTAACATTGCAGTCAGTGACGAGTAAAGACAATGAATTTGTGATATGAGCTTTCACGACGTCATATTAAAGATAATAGTAATTTATTATAAAATAATACGTAAAATGAGATTTCAGAATTTACAAAATGTAGGTGTTTCAAATTATTTTCGCGCTATTTTGAACTCTCCCATCATGCGCTTGTAAACTTATTTTAACCCAAAATGCTTTTAGTTAAAAGTCTCCTAAAAGTACTTAATGTTGTTTCCTTGCCACGTTTCTAACATCTTATCGTAGAATGGGTGAAAAGAGAACAACTTATTTGAATGTTGTTCATTTGTCAAAACCAAATGCTTATACAGCAATAGAGTAAATTATTATGTACTCTACAATTTTTTTATACATTTCTTTAAAATTATTTCACATTATATTCATCTAAGTTTCAAGGACCATTTACCGATCACAAGAACTTGTGGTTAGCAAATTACTAATAATTTGTAGCAGGTATTGTTGCATTACATAACAATGTACAAATACCAATGTGTACATATTCATTTACCGACATGTGAGATAACATTATCCGTTGGAGCTCAATTTAATACATTATGTCTATGTTTTGCATTTAATTTCATAAGTTTTTAATTTTGTGTGAAGAAACAGTAAGTAGGTAGAAATCTCGTAAGATTAATTCGGCGTATTTGCACATTTGGTAACACGGTATTTAGGTAAGCATTCGTTTAATAGTTAATGAAAAACGTTTAAAACTCGTCTGCTATCTTTGTTCCAAGACCGTTTAAGACGAGGCTCTAAAATAGATCCTTAGGCAATTTTTAGATTAGACGTGTGTTTGTTCGAGCTCAGGTCTAATGTACAACTACATCAATCAAGTTTCTGAATTTCTCATATTAATTAATATCACATTTTGTTACGGACAACCGCGCAGTGTATAAATTTAAAATTGTATTGGTCTGTATACGGACTTAAAAGTGTTTTATATTTGTGTGTGTTCTATGTATTTTATTAAAGAGTTTTTGACGTGACAACGTCTTAAATTAGGTTGCGGCTGGGAGTCACTTTGAAAAGTGTAACGCTCGGTAACGTAACGATGAGTCACCGAACGAGAGAGGCCCGCCGAATCTGCGTCTCTCTCCCACTCAACTATGATCGGTCTGCCGCGCGCTCAGCACTAGAAATGCATAGCTTGCAAATGTATTGCAAGATTATTGTATGTATATTTGTATATAAATACGTATGTATGTGTAAAGGTAAAAATAAAATTTTGTTAATATGAAATTCAGTGCGAGATTCTTTGTATAAATTAATGTTTTAAATATATTCTTTGTATAAATAAATGTTTTAAATTGTTACTATTATTTCATCCTTCTTCCTACTATACGAATGAATATTCACATTAAAATGATTTTACCATTCAAAGTCGTTGTCACGTAAAACTTTCGCCCGTATACCGACTTTACAGGCAACCAAATTTTTTTTAATAGTTTTTTAATTACCCGGGTAGGGACTAGTTTTTAGGAGAAATATTTGTTTGTTGTTTGGTTTTAGAATTTTGTATTGATTAATTGCATATTTGAAATGTAATGTGCGTGTGAGTTGCATACGAAATCGTGCTTTGGTGGGGAGGACCAATGATAGGCAAAGCGGCCGTCATTGGCACGGCCGCTAATCAGTGTCTCAGGCGCTAGTGGCGCCAATGCATATCATAAATTAAATGCATGGCCACGCCTCCCAATTAAAATATGCTCACATGTGCAACGGATGCACCACCTATAAAAATGCAGTGGAGTGGTGCATCCGACACAGTTGCTAACAACCGTCACCTTGAAAGCTCGGCTTAATAAAGAAGTCTGAAAAGAAAACGCTGTCCATCATTTGATCGCCGCCACACCGCAAGAAATCCGCCGACCATATAGAAAGAAGCGTGCGCATCGTGAAGACAATCCGGGGTGCGGGCTTACGCGGCGATAGCTGAAATCGCCGTTACACATTTCTTAAATTTCATATGATATTTTTTAAGTTTTAATTATTTTTTGTTTATATTTCAGGGATTGAGCATGCGAACCATCAGAGAATAGGTCACCGTCGCCAATGGAGCTTTCAGACTCAGAGGAGTTATTAGTGCGTTGCCGACTTTGCATGAAGGAAAAAAAGATATCTGATGGATAGAAAGAGGGGCTTCCAAAACTTTTAACAAGGAATAGAATATTCGGCAGCGGCCGGAGTGGGTCACCAGAAGTCTCTCTCAACACAACAGCGGAAGCTGACACTTCACGCCTGTATGGTGAGAGGTGCGTATCTCACAGATTGCGCCGGCTCATTTTCGTGTCACAGCTGAGTTGGTCATAAGAAAGCTCGACTATATTAAAAATACTTTATAGTTTTCTCTAATATTTTTTGTGAGCTATTATGACATACAACTTTAGTGGATTTATCGTGTTGTGTATCGTGAATCCATCGTTGGTTGATTCGTTGAAGAAATGTCATTAATGATACATATACGTATCTTATATATAAATATAAATGTATCATCAAAATAACATAAAATTCTTTTGATTTACGTTTAGTACTCGTCCTTTTTTTCTTCTCAAAAATAATATCGAATGCCGTAAAGCGGATCAAAATCAAACAAGTTCGTAAGATATTGTAGTTAAAAAAGTAATAAAAAAATATTCTTTGAAAAATCTATATTTTTAAATTCAAATAGCTTAACACTCCATTATAACTATATTTTTGAGTCCGGAGAATTCTCTAACATTTACTGTCATTTACAGTTTTGAGCGCATGAAGCACAAAACCACATCGATAAATATCATAGCGTCTTAGCGTAAAGTTTTACAAATGACCCGAAAAGTCAAGCGTTTTTAATACTTTTTTTATGTTACTGTACTTGAATCTCTCGTCGCTTCTCAAAGAATACCATAGACTGTGACTGTTATTAAGAAGTGTTTTATTGAATGCATTGAGTTACAATAACTCCGGCTTGATCCTCAAAGATTGTTTAGTTATTCGATTAATTTTACCAAAGGCATATTGATGACGAAATTCGAGCAGATTTTCGCCAATTCAAAATTCAATTTCAGATATTCAAAGATTCGTAATCTGATATTAACTAACTTAAAACAAAATAACTTTACTTAGTTCGACAAAAAAGATATCGTTGAGGGACCAAAATAAATCACCGCAGAATAAAAAGGTGTGTTGTACTCAGACAAAAAAAGTTATATTCTTCTGCGTGGATAAATTAGAGGATCAAGTTGCAGACTTGTATATAAATACAGAAGTGAATGTAAGTATATTCACATACGTTCAGTATAAGTTAAGGTGATCATAATAAAAGTGTCAATTACAGCAGTAATTTTCCAGAAAATGGAGTGACTCATTGTTATGGCATGGTTGTAGTGTAAAATATATGGCAGTGAGAAAAACGTTGCTGTTTTAATTGGCGTTCTTTAAGCCATTGAGGCTATTGATGCAACTTAACAGCATATAAGTCGTATATGAAAGTTCTCATTTTACATATGTTAGTTTTAAAATCTAACGAATATATATATATTTTATTAAATAATGATCGAAATATATTTATGTCAAACTTTTATCAATTCATTACCGAAGCATATTTTCGTACAAACTTGTACAAGTTCTCGAATGTCAAGTTCTCGACGCTGGTTCAGTGTGAGTTTGGGCTATAGAGATCGTAACCAATGCAACGACAAAGTCCACAAACAAAGGTTTGAGTCCGCTTTCTCGTTGAGGCATCGAGCTAGTGGTCCGATTAATATTTGAAACTTATTGGTTCCTTCGGCCACGGTCACGATACGACTCGGTAATGCCATTTTAAAGGATAATACTGCTTTTACCTGGTGGTAAGCAGCATTATCGCTGCAAATGGTTTGCAGCGACAGAAAATATATTTGCCCAGAAAATTGTTAACAAACTAAATTTATGTTATTTAGATTAAAATTGATACTTATTGTTTTAGATAAAACTCAAGTTTCAACACCAAATTGAAAAAACTCGCGTACAAGTATATAATCCCAATCGTAACCACTTCGGCCTTAAAATAATTTACCGAGTCGAGAGCGCTACGACTTAATAAATCGAATCTCCATCTCCTCAGCTGGAAATTAACAAAGCGATAACTATTAAAGGCGGCGGTGAACACCGGTTCCCTGAAAAGACGCGATTAATCGGCCCGGGGCGGCAGCGAAATTCGGGGCGGGAGGACGGAACCAGTCTAACTGCAGCAGCGGCGGCGCCGCTCGGCGTTCTGCTTCTTTATTAGACGCTATCCGATAAAGTATTTATAAAGTTCTGGATAGAAGTAAAGGCGACTGAAACGACTGGAGGATCATAAATGAAGTGATTTTAAGATTTGTATAATAGACGGATTCAAATGCAGTAGAGGTCGAGATACTGACTCAATGCCGATAAAACGGTCCCAGGTTTAACGATGCGAGAAAGAAAAATGTTGCGAGCGTCGTGGACTCGTGGTCTGAGTACTGCTGTGTTAACAGGCGATCGGTTCCTATTCTTGGCTACTGATGACTAGTGAGTTTTTAGTTTCAATGAAATCAAGCCGCTCGGTCCGTGTCTCGAAGAACACGTTGAGTCTCGGATTTGCCATCGATGCGCTGATGACAGTCATCGACAACTTAAGATCTTAACTAGAGTTTTATCGGAAACGTTAATTTCCTAATCCAGTCGATACAAAAAAGAAACCTGGTGCCTAATATGATAATACGATATAATTCACTTTCAAATATTGATTCAAATATATTTAATGAATATAGTCTTATTAATATTATTTATTATTAATAATAACATTAAATAATTTGATATAATAATTTCGTAGGCGGCAACCTCTGTAAATATTCTCTTAGGTATGTAAAATATACATAAGAAACCGATCACTAATGACATTTTATTTTAACTTTATAGATCGGACATATGCATTTGATGTAACACAAAATGCATCAACATTTTGCCTTGACTTTATCAGTATATGTTCAAAGTTATTTTGCTCGGAAAGCTTCAATGGAAAGAACTTTTTGAACAAAAGCGACAAAAGCTGGTTGTGTCAATATCAAACTGCCCAACCAGTTTATATTAAACTAGATTTTGTCCATGGCTCCGTATGGTGGATATATATATTTATTCCTCATCTTTGGATAA
>BGZK01004044.1:0-16676 GCA_005406025.1 Eumeta japonica | reverse complement strand
TTTGGAGTTATTGCAAAAAAGTGAAAAAAAAATTTTTTTAATTGTAAAATTTTTGATTTTGAAAATTTTTAAAAAAATATAAGTCTGCAAATTTTCCCGGTTTCTGTATTTATTCGTCAATGCATGTAACAGAAATAAAATCATCATCATTTACTAAAATCTGAGGGTAAATGTTTATTTTATACATAAAAGCAAACATCTCAGATTTTAGAAAAAATTTCTAAAAAAGCAATATCCATAGAATTTAAAATTTTATGGTTTGTATTCAACAAGCATAACACATCAAAAATATATTGGTCACTCAATGTCAGAAAATTTTTTCCATTTGTTGCGTGGTGTTATCACTATTTTACATAATATCCGCCAGACAATTCATATTTATATCACAACATAAATCATTCGACATCAAAATTTAGTTTATTAATAAAAACTGTCAAATACAGTCATAAATAGCGATTTGTTCGCCCTTCTTTCATTCAAACGATCTTTACGGCTATGCGGCGAAGAATTTAATATTCGCAATAATTGCAATATTATAATCCCAATATCCAGCTCTAATGAAAGTGGTACAAAAAAACATGAGAAAGCAGCCAGGTGGTCTGGTTCTTTTTAATTTACTGTTATGGGGGAAATTTTGTTTTATTTGTATATATCAGGAGAAACAGAAATGTTGCTTGCTCGATCCTATATGACTAAATATAAAAATAACAAAACCGATTAGAGATTTTCGGAGAAGAATAAAAATTCAAATTTTAAATTTAAATTAGAAAAATAAATTACAAAAAGTACTAGACATATCACCGGGTATTTTTTATTAAGCTCTGTGCTCGTTTTGAATTTTTATGCGAATTGCATTCGACAAATAGACAATTACCAATTTTACCTCGTACACGTACATACACACATAGATATATACATATCGCACTCATAGTTAAAAAATTACTAAATTTAAAATTTTTAGTTTTTCACTAGATAATAAGTAATTTTTAGTTGGATCACTTTTGATGATATATTATTTGAACTATTTTCGGAATAATTTTAAGTTATATCGCCACAAGTCTAACTAAAACAAACTAAGAAGAGATTTATTTGATAAAAAGTGTCCCAATTCAATTGAGACTATTTATAACGTAGTAGTGGATGCCTTTTACCTCTATATTTTCTGACATAAAAATAAATCACTATTGAATTGAATAAATAAAATTTAAAAACAGTACCAAAATCCGGTTGCTAGCTGGTTTATCTCATTAAAATTCTACATATGTACATACATATATTATAAATATATTCCATACACTTGTAAGCTTATTTTGTAAGTTTCGTTCTTTTTCAAATTCATGGAGCCAAAAGGTACATAAATTCATTGATTCAACAGGAATTTATTTGTTATTTTCATCTAAAAACAGGTTTAGTGAATTCAAAGTATGCCAATCATTAACTAGTTGAATTTAATGAAACTGTATGTATATTCAGTGAAGTTAATCATGGATTTTAATGAATCCAATCCTTGACTCAATGTACAAATTCATTGAAATTAAGGAATCTTTTCATTGATTAGTGAACTTATTCGTTGAATTTTAAACTTTATTCGTTAATCTAATGAATTTTTCCATTGTTTTCAACGAACCTATTCATTAGTTTTTATTTACTTACCTTTGATTTCAACGTACTTGTTCATTGATTTTATTAAATGTATTCCTTCACTCCAACTTTGTGTGTATATTAATTTTATTATCAAATAAATGTGTTCAACGAATTATACATTGAATCAAAACACCAGTTCATTATATTTTTCAACAAATAAAACCACTGAGTGGAATTAAATTTAAATTAAATTAAATTTCAATAAATTTGTGTCTTGAAGCAACATGGTACTTTGATTAAGAGAAATGCCAGTTCGTTGAATTTAAGTAAAACCGTATTTTCAGTGTTCGTACCACCACCACGATTTTACCCATTTTTAGCACCTTTTGCTGCAAAGAAAGAAAAACCAAACAAATCTCTAATTATTTTTATTAAAATTTCAATTTCTTTTTGAATTTTTGTACTACCTTAATTAGGATCGTGGAAACAGAATATCCATGTATTGGCCTTCTAGGATTTTTTTACTACATACATTGAATGCGGAGATACAAAATTATAGATTTCACCCGTTTTTACCTCTTTACCTTTAATACCAAAATTAAAAAAAAAATATTTTAGTTTACCACTTATTGAAAAATCTTCAAAGGGTATAAAACTACATTTCGATTTTTCTATTATAATTCCTTTTAAAGATAAATGCTATTCAAAAAAGCACCAAAACACAGCTTTTACTAGTTGTATCCCTTTAAAATTTAAAGTTTTCTAAAAGTACCAGATACTTTTAGTAATTTTTTTAGGTTTTTTTGAATTTGTATTGTGTTTTTATTGGGTCCGTAGATACGATTTTACTCATCTTTACTATAACTAACTTATTGAAGAAAAGCACCATACATTTTTAAGTGGTTTTTTTTATTAGTCTTCTAGAATCTGTTTGAACTCTTGAGCTACATGCATTAGGTTCGAAGATACAGAACTACCGATTTAACCCACTTTCCCCTAAATTCCAAAATTTTAAAAAATAACTGTTGTCTTTTTATTATATACGAAGATACTGATATCCAATCTCAGTGGATCTACCTATTAGTAGAGTAACCTACACACATATGTAAAAAAATTTAAGATTCGCGTTTTATCCGTTTTGGAATGGGTGTTTATTACCTAGTCAATCATGTTACAGTTTATATACATATACACATATATAGATATATATATAATTAAATATCAATTTAAAAAGAGAAGTAGGCTGAGTCTTACATTTGTACTTGGTAGCACTTTAAATATAAATGCATTTTATTTGTTAATTTTTTTTTATGGAATTAGGCTTCGTTAATATATTAAAGCTAACAAGGAACAGTACAAAACGAAAATAAACTAAACACACAATACAAACTAAACAAAATTTGTAAATTTTTTAATCCTAGCATCGTTTTAAATACGAGTTATTTTGACAGTTCTTGCCAAAATTTTCTGGAATGATTTTTATATAGAGACAATTCTTTGATCTGCATCTATTTAATATTGTACGCAACACTTGTGCGGGAAAATAACTTTTGATTCAATTTATATGTATATTTTTGTTTTCAATTCTCTTGCATCATGTGAAGAGCTTCTCGATGTGAGAAATACAGATATACATACATAGTATATGTAAATGAATTTTGCCATAATACAGTGAAAGGTTATAACATTACACTTAAATGTGAAGAAAAATGTATATACATACATACATAATAAACACACTATACCCATGTAGTACACTATATTAATTTTAAAAGCATAAAAATAAAATTGACAAATGAATATGTTTTCACAAATATTTTGGTATTGAAATTTTATTAGTTTCTGTTTGTTTCAAGGTAAGCGGAAATATGCTTAATAAGTTCATATAAAATCTCAATTGACCTTTTTAGTCAACATCCTAAAAAAAATATTGTTAAAATATGAGTAAAACACAAGTTACATTTTCTTGCTGCGTTATTGCTGCACAGCATTGTAATAAAATTAAAAGGCCACCAGATAAACCAGACGTTCTTCCTAAATGAAAGGTGAGTGGGGCTTCCAATTTTAAGGTAGATAAACTATACACAAATATTACCTTTTATATATCGTGTATTTTGATTAGTTACCATGAGTTGTTGCGTATATTTATTTTTTCGTTTTAATTTGCATCTCACTTAACTCAGCTTTTCATTTGTAGTATTTATTTAAAGACACGTCCTAATTAGGAGATTTAATGATTTTTTATTTGGTGGCTGCTTTTATTTCCATATTTTTTAACTTAAAAAAGCATGTTTTCGCTATTTTAATATTATATTTTATTCATATATGTATATAAGTATATATACATACACTGCAGGTAAGGGCCCCTCTACACTTTAATGTTAAATACTACCTTATCTTTTTATGTTATAGACACACAATTTGTATCTATTTAACTTCCCCTTAAAATAAAAACAATATTGGCTTGTACAATGTTAAAGTTAATATTTAATTTTTAGAAAAAGTATATTAAACACGTAAGAACATTATATTCGATTGGGTCAGATCTTTGATACCCCTAACTATTAAGACATCAAAAAATAAAATAAGATTCCACACCAGCTGACTTGTTTTATTTTCACATCTATCATTTGACCAAAGAAGGCCTATTTCGTTTAGAGGTCCAATTTATTAGTAAATTGCTTTTCGCTATATCTCGGCCGATGTCACTTACTTTTTGTCATCAAAACGTTCTCGTTCACTTTAAGGTTCAACTTCGCGAAAAATCTGTTTTCGCTAAATCTCAACTGTATATTAACCGATGTCCAAAAATTTTATTGAATTTATTTTAAATGGCCAAATTGTATTACCTTATTAACTTTTTTCTATCGAATAACGTTCTGGTTCGCTTACAGATCTGACTTCTTGAGAAATCGGTCTTCACTGTATCTCGGCTATATACGGACCTACACATGTCAAAATTTTTTATAAAATGAATTTTAGGTAGCTGGGTTTAACTATTCTATATACTTTTTTTTAATTCTAAATTGTTCCATTTCCTTAGCAATATTAAAATATACTTTTAAATATGCGTTTTTTCAAAGGTCTTTTTGCTTCTTGGTCCGATGTAGCCCATTTCGAACTTAACCACCATCGTTCGCCAGGTTAGTCCAAGTTTCAGGGTCTAGCTTTTTCGTTTAGACTGTAGAATGTTTTCCACAGACAGACGGATGGACGGACATGCTCCAATCGTCTTAGTTTTATCACTGATAAAGAATATATATACTTTTAAGGCCTCGATGCGTATTTCACTGCGCTACATACGGAATGACAAAGTGAATATACCTTCTTGGTTGAGGAGTATAAAATTTAGCAAAAATATCAGGCTTATTCTGTAAATCTAAAACCTAAATCTTAGTCGCTTAAGATCTATAAATTCTTGTTTAGCAGATTTTAGCGACAAATAAAACACTAACTTAAGTTTCTTAATTTGAGACAATCTTGAAATTGAATTCGTCCTAAGTTTAGTGTTATTTCATTGCTCTTCACACCATCACACCTTCCTCTCGACTGTGTAACCGGTCCAAGTGGTGCCGTCAGTGGTCATTAAAGTAATATTATGCCCATCGGGTCCTTCTAAATTGAAAACACTACGTATTTCCACTGGACTAACCATGTTGTTATTGTGTTCAGGCAAAATTAAAGCGCATTTCCTTGGTGTATTGAGTTGTGTCGAAAGTCTTTCTTCAGAACCTGATGTGGTTGAACCTTTCAAAAAAGTGCTGCTCCAAGCGAAAATCCTTTTAAAATATAAAAATATAGCATCCGTAACTTGGACAAATTCTATATAGTGAAGAAGCCTGGTTTTAATTAGTTCAAGTTAAGCGCAGGTGTACTGTATTTTACTTTTCTTAGCAAATTTCATATAAGGAGCTACACCATGGGTTACTGATTTTATATTTGAAAGTATCATTTCAAATGATGATGCGAAGTTTCTTCAGTTTTTGCATAAGTAACTTATGACGCATAACTTAAAGTGCCCGGAGACTATCAACAGAAACCATCAATCACAAGGTTGTGTGCGAGCGGCCGTTCTTATTCGTGCACACGTATTTGTTGTCGGCTGTGTTGATAGAAAACAGTGATGGAAAAGTTGTTACGATTGTACTTTTTTTATACTATTTGATTTGGTAAAATACCGATGCATTCCTCTGTTACATTTGATAATTCCACATTACGCCTATAGTTTAAAACCATTGATTTTCTTAAATTCATCTGTTTTAGCATATCTCCTTCATCACTTATAATTTATGAAAACGGCAACTCTAGTTCTTATTATGCCTCTTATTTTGTTTAAGTACGTTTCGTTTTGTTTTTTCACAATGTAATTACATAGGGTATCTGCAAAAAACAGCTGTTACATTTTGGTGCTTGTTTTGATAGCATTGTCCAAGGCAAATTCACTATAAGGTGGCCTTGTTAGCGCATATGCTTATTAGCTGCTTGGACCAAACTGTCAAATTTTGCTTATTTTTTAACTTTGTTTTGGTTTTTAAGTTTTGTTATTCCCGCCAAAGTATTTCTCTAAAAAAAATAAAGTTGCGCCTAAACATTTTTAATCAAAAAAAAAAAAAAAATCAAGCACGTTTTTGCATTTTCATCCAAGATCTGTGTTGGTATTTGTATACTGTATTTACTATATTTAGTATGTAAATAGTAGTTATGATTTGTACATAATTTGTATCTCATTTTAAAGTACTTGTAATATATTTTATTGGCCTTAAGGCCACTTATACTACTATGGAATAAATAAATAAAGAAAGAAAAGAAATTTATAATAAAAGTATTGGTAGCACAATGCTCAACCTCAACTAAGTTCGACATGAATTGCGTAACACACAATTCAATATCTGAATCGTGATCTAAATCACAAAGCCAGTTTAACTATTCTGAACTTAAGTAGATACGAGTATCGGTGGCCAAAAGGCCGCATATATTAAATGAGCGTTTTGCGTTTTCGCATATTATTTCATAGTTAACTAACAATGAACATATATTAAGCTGTTCATCAACTGCCGCACTGTTTAGACGTTTGGTTAATTTTTCAGCTGGCTGGTACTTTAACTCACAAGAGGATGGCAAAGCGTTATCTGAAATATTATGTTGTTTATTTTTAATACACACAATCAATAAATAATTGAAGTTCATTTTAACTCACTAGCAAAATATAATAACAAAGAGTCTGTTCTTAATATGTCTTGCAAAAGCAGTAATAAGCCGCCCCTAAATAAAATAATAAGCCCATTTTCCAAGGAAGCAGTTATATTGTTTGCAGACGATTTACCGTACAACTAACAATGGGTCTTAGCCATTTTGAAACATCATCATTTTCAGTAGCATAAGCTTCCATTACATACATTTTGCAAGTGGACATAACGATAATACCTTCCGTCAACTTTTTGTTTACTTCACTGAAAATACGACCCTTAACATCTTTTTCAAATTTTGTTTGGTAGAAATACAATTTTAGGCGATGATCAATTTCACTGAAATCTGTGTAGTTAAATTTATACAATTGGCTGGCCGAGGTACATAGTTTTGCTATTGGCTGTAAAGTTTGAAGGCAATACCGTTCCAGACTTGACATTCGATAAGGTCTCAGAATCAATTAATTTCTTCGAGCTGCTCATTAATATATTAGTGGACATCAATAATATTAATATTTTCATAAATTAATTTTTGTTTACTGATATACAAATTTTGTTTATGTATTTCTTTTATTTGTTTCGCTCATTTGTTTTTGACAGTTTGGTTCAAAGGCGTAAAAAAAATTGCTTGTTGTTTTATTGTTGTAGCGAAGAGGCCACCTTATAGTGAATTCGCCTTGGAATTATCAATCTTAATAAAATAGAACCAAACTTGAGCTTTGAGTGTGATCGGTCACTTTCTTTAAATGATGTTTTTATGTATTGATTTATGGTTTTTGATAGCTTTTTGTGTTCATAAAGATTTTTTACTGTTTAAAAAAAATAAAAAAAAATACGATTTGTTACTCTTGAGGTTAAAAAAGTACTCTCAGAAAAATTTTTTTAAACAGAAATGAAAATCACATTTCCCATCACTGATAGAAAATCAAAAAATTTTGATTTTATGGCTGTTTTTTTCTGTATATCTCTATTTGTGCTTGACAAAAAAAAACATTTTCTGTGTTTTTCGTGCCAACAACTTCGCGCATGAAAAATAATTCAAAAACATATTTCAGTTGTGCTATGTTTTTTAATTGTGCTGTGTTTTTACCACAAGAACTTGGCAAATAATACTGCACACAAAGTCTGTAATAAAAAATCATCCGACAATTTTTTACATGCGTATACTACGAAGGCAAAATATAAATTGTGATTGAAGTTATTATTTGTATGTCTCCCTCAAATTCTATAATCATACGACTCTCACACATGCACTGATTGATGGTTTTGTTGATAGTCTCCAGGACACTTTAGAGATATTAAATATTTTTTTCTGCATTTTTACCAACTTTAGATCAGTGTTTTAATAATTGCGACCACGAAACCTTTTAAAATTTTTCTAAAACAATTTTGGTTGCTTACTAACAATTTATATAAAACCTCTGTTGGCTAAAATTTGTTGTCTGTGCAAATCAAATGGAAAATTAAAATCAACATTTTATCGGTCTTCTTTGCACCATAGCCTTTAAATTTTTGATACCCTTCACATACTGTGTAAGGGTATAAATAAGTTTGTGCTCCGTTTGTAATTTTTCAATATTCCTGATCAGGATCTATAGAAAAGTTATTTGAGCGATGTCCGTCTGTCTGTCTGTCCGTCTGTAGTAAGTTGAAACGCCGTTTCTGAGAAACCATAAGAGCTAGAAACAATTTAAACGCCAATCTCAGTTTTTGGATATCGGTCCATATATAGTCGGATATAGTTAAAACCCATTTCTCAAGAAATTAAACTTTTTAATTCAGAAATGGGTGTACGATAGTAAAATATAGATTTTTTAAGCAAAAAAAATTTTTTTTGGGCATCGGTCCATATATAGCCGGGATATAGCGAAAATCGATATCTCAAGAAATTGACCTTTAGGTGAACTGGAACACGTTCTAACATCAAAATGAGCATGAAGTTGTAAAAAATCGATATCTGAAAGAAAAAATTAATTTTTTTTGGATATCGGTCCATATATAGTCAGGACATAGTTAAAATTGATTTCTCAGGAAATTAAATTTTTTAATTCAGAAATTAGTCTACGGCAGTAAAATATAGATTTAAAAAAAAAATTTTTGGGCATCGGTCCATATATAGCCGGGATATAGGAAACCGATTTCTCAAGAAATTAGAATTTTTGGTAAGCCTGAACACTTTTTGTACCGAAAAATACCTGAAATAGACAAATATAGATGTCTGAAAGCAAAAAATTATTTTGGACATCGGTCCATATATAGCCGATATATAGCAAAACCGATTTCTCAAGAAATTGAACTTTTTGATTCAGAAATGCGCCTACGGTAGTAAAATATAGATTTCTTTAAGAAAAAAAAATTTTTTAACATCGGTCTATATATAGTCGAGATATAGCGAAAACCGGCTTCTCATGAAATTGGAATTTTGGTAAGCCTGAACACTTTTTTGTACCGAAAATACCTGAAATAGACAAATATAGATGTCTGAAAGCAAAAATTATTTTGGACATCGGTCCATATATAGCCGATATATAGCAAAACCGATTTCTTAAGAAATTGAATTTCTTGATCCCGAATTGGGCCTACTGTAGTAAAATATATTAACGTAGTTTTGTAAAGGTATTAAGATTGGCCCAGCCGAATATAGCTTTACTTGTTTTAACTCAAGTGTTAAAAAATTATTATTCGCCATTAAGCCAGTTTATTTATTTATAATTTTAGGCTAGAAGACCTTAGTTGTTCTTTGCTAGCTTTTCTTCTAGTTGTCGCGACATATCGTTGATACGAACCAACTCGTTAGTAGGCTCGAAAATCCTTTTGAAAAATGTTGAATTTATTTATTTTATTCTATTATATCTATGGAATCAACAACTTTTTCGTTGTATGTATGTATTTTTCAAAAGGCTTTCAAATCTACTGACAAGTTGGTTACTCGAAACATACATCGATTGTAAGGCTGACTTCCAAGATATTAATTGTTCCATAACGCCACATAACAAACTAATAATAATGCCATCAGTCAGTATAGTATTCGCAAGTCATAACAAGCAAGATCTTAATGTTTGGCTGAAGAGTTAAAAAGAAATTTCTTACAAGAAAAAATTTTGTTAAAGACGTTTAATACATATTTTACTATTTTCTAAGAATAGTTGGATTTTTACAAATTATATAACAATTTTGTTAAATAAAGACGTTTAATACTTATTTTACTATTTTCTAAGAATAGTAGGATTTTTACAAATTATGTAACAACTTTAAAGCAATTGCGTATGTATGTATGTATTTATTTACAAGATAAATTCAGTCAAGCACGAGGCAGGCTCGCACGTAATGGGTTCCGTACTTACGTACAATGTGTATATAGAAAATTTACGTTGTAGTTTAAAGTAGTTGTTTTTATAACATACTGCACCAACAACATCCTGGGAAAATTTCAGCTCTCTAGCACATGTTTCTCTATTTTTTTAAATAGGGACTCTCTGTAGTTTTATCGTTATTATTGTTTTTAGTATTTGTTGTTGTAGCGGCTTGATACAACAAGATCCTGTACAAATTTCAGCTCTGTAGCTCCAACAGTTCAAAAGTTACAGCAAATTTTTTTCTTAAAATGAGGCATCTGTTGTACGCGGCACTCTAGTTGTTATATTGTTGTTGTTTTTAGTATTTTAGTATTTGTTGATGTTTCATTTGTTGATGTTTGTTTCAGCTCCTAGCTCTTACCGTTTCGGTGAATGGATTCTGTGACGGACGGCGTAGCCTCAGTAATAGGGTTTATAATTTGTCTTTTTCAGCACGGAACCCTAACAAGTAAATAGAGTCTAAGCAGGTAATGCTTTGGCATTTATTTCATATATCCCTTGTCTGATAATCCAAGAATCTATTCTAAAAAAACTGGGACTTAGAATTTGTAAAATTTTCGATTTATTAAGTTTTGCTTTTGTTTATTCAAAATTCTTTCTTTTTAACATGGTCAAATTTAGTATTTAGTATTATAACACGATGGTAAAAATTTGAGACAATCTTTTTGCTATGACTTACTAGCTTTTAAATTTTCAATATTTTTCTGCACCAATTACATACATACATACATATATAATTGAAATACAATTCCGAATTGATTTTTTTAATTTACAAAATATGTACATATGTATATTTACAAAAAAAAAATGTTTCAAAACGTTCAAATATACAAAAAAAAATTTAGTACTATATCCGATAGATACTTTCTTCATACCGCAGTAAAACTATCTACAATCTATCCCAATGTTATATTGGCACGTTTTGGAAGTCAGCTAAAACTTATTATGCATACATATGTACTTATTTGCATATTTTTGTTTTTTTTCTACTTTGTTTAAACTATATACATATGTATGTATTTGTTTCTTTTATTTTTAATTTCGTATATAGCTTGCGCACCACCCACACATTTCTTTAAAGGACGATGTTATGACATATGCCCAATCCAGACCTATGCCTTAAATTACGCTGGCAGAATAGGAGACTTAAAAAATAAAGAAGTTAATCAGTCAAAAACTTTGCAAGATGATGAAGAATTGCAATCTGTTAATCAGAAAAGGAGGACATCTTATTTTTATCGGAAGACAGACAAACCTGGTTACAATGGTCCGAAAACATCTGACTCTGCAGTTGAAAATGTATTCACTTGCGAGCCTTGTGATTCATCGTGTTTAAAATGTATTGGTCCTCTTAATTCACAATGTAGTGTGTGCCTTGGAAGACAACTAAAACGAATGATACACACAAATGAAACTTTTGCATTAACTTCTCTGAAAGAAGTTCCGAAATGCGTCGTCAAGTATTTCCACGCTTAAACGTTAATGTATTTCTTGTATTAATTATTTCTTTATCGATTGCAGTAGCGTTAGTTATTTGCTATACTGTAATACGAAAAAGAAATAATTCGTCAAGCAGCTTAAGAAAAAGGGTAACTAGTTGCAGCAATTCAACATATGCATATGATCAAGTTGCTTTGATTGCTGAAGAAGACACTCAAGAAGAGGAAGTTGATGTTTTAAAAGGACCCCTGCAAACGATAAAAATTAACACTTACAGTGATAAGGATTGATAACTGAATGTTGAAAATGCATTAAACACATCGAATGTATTTCTCAAGATATATAAAAATCAACATTTTATTTCAATGGGAGGTACCATTACATTAGCTATCAAACAATTTAAGCTAAATTTAAAGGCCTTTACTACAAACCTTTTTCTAGAATACTTATGAATTATTATGTAAATGCGTTGCACTGCCCAGTTAAAGCTTTAGAAGTTCATACAGCCTTCCAGACATTCAGTGATGTTTTATAAAATACAATGAGATGCTGTAAGCATTTCAATAAAATTGCATTATTTTTATTTGTAAGATACTTTACTCCCGGCACGCAGAGATATACTATAAACATTTTATGAAAATTGGTTTATCCTCTAAGTTATCTATATACACAGTTTGGTGCACTTGAATCGTTAAAGTGGGCGTTTGTGAAAAAGGTAACCTGTAGCTTATTCTAGAGTAGTGCTTAAATTATGTAAATATTTAATGAAAATCGGTTCAGAAGGTTTATCTCATATAAGGAACAAATGAGCGAACCTAAAGTTTTATGTACGTATGTGCAGTCACCACAATTAAAGTCGGCAGAGGTCAGACAAAAACTGTGTTATATATATATATATATATATATATATATATATATATATATATATATATATATATATATATATAATTTTTACATATATCATGAATGATATTCTACTCTTCCTGTAGAGCAGTTTTCAATGTACACAGCTTGTTTTGTATCTTGCGCTCTAGTTCGTCCCACAAATGTTCAATTAAATTCCGGTTAGGACTTTGTGTAGGGATTTTGATTATGTTCGACAATTATGCAGTAGCCAATTCTTAATATCAAGCGCCGAGTTTTACCACACTTTCTTTTAAATTGGTCTTCAAATAGTTAGGTAGGCTTGTAACTCATTGTGCCATCAATGAAGTTGAAATCGTTAACTCCTGAAGCTGCCATGCATCCCCAAATCAAAACAGACCCACCGCCATTTTTGATTATTTCTTTTTTTAAATCTTGCCTACTTGCTCCTTGTTTGGTTTGCGCCATACTTTACCTCTACCATCACAACCGAATAAACTAAATTTGCTTTTGCCAGAAAACAGAACCTAAGAATTGTTAATTAAAATCAATGAATTGTTATATTGATCACTACTTACGGCGCTCCAAAAATCAATATCTTTAGCTATATATTAAGGAGCAAAAACAAGTCGGGCACTTTGATTTTGCTTACAAAATATGGGGTTAATTCGTTCGACTGTTACTATGCTTACCTCCGTCCCAGATATTACTTTGGCCATTGCGGTCAATTTCGGAGCAGAAATAATGACATCTTTCTTCACTTCCTTTAAAACTATGTTATCTTTGAAGGACAGTTTCTTTGACAGGGTTTTGCGTTATTTATTTGAAATCAAACCATTTTTCTTATATCAAGAGATAATATCGTTCCCTATTGCTTTTTTTTTCACCAATTTGGACATTTCGCTCCTAGATTTTTTTCTCTAAATTCTTTTGAACAATTATTTTACGTACTTTTGATGTCGATTGTTTAGTATTATGGAGCAAAATCAAGTCGGGCACTTTGATTTTGCTTACAAAATATGGGGTTAATTCGTTCGACTGTTACTATGCTTACCTCCGTCCCAGATATTACTTTGGCCATTGCGGTCAATTTCGGAGCAGAAATAATGACATCTTTTCTTTCACTTCCTTTAAAACTATGTTATCTTTGAAGGACAGTTTCTTTTGACAGGGTTTGCGTTATTTATTTGAAATCAAACCATTTTTCTTATATCAAGAGATAATATCGTTCCCTATTGCTTTTTTTCACCAATTTGGACATTTCGCTCCTAGATTTTTTTCTCTAAATTCTTTTGAACAATTATTTTACGTACTTTTGATGTCGATTGTTTAGTATTATGCGTCATTTTACAAGATATATTCTAACACACTTCAATGTTTATTAAGCTCCTATTTGGCAAATTTCTATGAAATATTTGTCAAAAAAGTGTTTAATAAACATAAAACATTTTTATGAATACAGTCGTCAGATTTTTATTTTTCAATTGAAAATGTAGCACATATGTACATACATACATGTTCAATTATTTTGGTTTTCAGAACTGTGCTACTTGCATTAGGTCCGAGATACACAATTAGAGATTTTTCAAACTTTTGTCGAAATTAAAAAAGAAATTGATCAAACCCATTTAAGATTTTTCTATGAGGAGTAAAATCAAATTTATACTTTTTTTTGTTCCCATCCCTCTTGTGGATTATTACTATTTTCACAAAAGTACTAGATACCTTCCAATTATTATTGGTAGGCCTTCAGATTTTCCTCTTATATCCATTATATCAAAATATAAAGTGCCAAAATGAAAACATTCGTAGATAATTACCCACTGTAGCATACTTGATTCAATCCTTGCATATTCTTCTTAATTTTAAAGGACTGCAAGAGAACTGGTCGTTTACCCGATGCAACGTTTGGGCATATGACTTTACTTTGGTTCTTAGTCATACAAAGTAGCGAACATTTACACTTTCAACCAACCTTTCAAAGTCCTTGAACAGCTGTTGCAGCATATACACATTTGCTTTTTTCATCTGCAGTAAAAAAATATTTTATGCATCTTTAACCTGAAATATTGCTTGCTGTTGTGATTTTATAGTTAGGTCATAATACACATAAGAACCTGCAGAGTTTTTACAAATCCTCGGCACTTTCGGCTTACATTTTTACAGCGAATTAAATTCTGGAACATTTTCTTTTTTTGATTTTGTAGAAAATAACAGTTAATCTTTCGGTTTCACCAGCAATCTCTGCATGGCAATTAATGAAGGAAATGGCAAGATATGCCAAATGGAAAAGGGTAACAAAAATGTTTACTTTCAAAGACCACAGAAACTATCTTTTTTCTTTAAATTTAGTTACCTGCATGCAATGGATTTGTAGTCTAATTTGCAAATGTGTGACCACAATTAATGCACTACACAAACTTTTTCAATATGAAGTACCTGTTTGCATAAAATAAAAAATTGTCAACGGATTTCCATTTTGGTACATACTTAGGTATATACCCTTCAGAAAATTAATAAAAAAAATGTAAAACATATGGCCTTTTGATTTCTGATTGCATATTTAGTTATTAATTTCTTAATAACTACAGTAAAATGTAGATAACACATGTATGAAATAAAATTAAACAATAATTTTATAATGCATTTTTGTGTGCTATTTGTTGAAATCGGAAAAGTCGTTCTTGAATTTTGCGGTACCTCACGAATTTAGAGATCAAAATAACTACGCCCATAAAGAAAATTTTCTACATGATAGGAAAGTTTTGAGTTTAGCGCATAAACACCTATTTGTACAACTCATAAACTTTTACTTAAATGATGATAAACTTTCTAGAGTTGTAATTATCCCCACTACGTTTGATAGCAAAATGTTTATTAGTTTTTTATTTCACTTTTGAAATTGTGTACTTAAAATTAAATGTATGTTATATTGTGTATTATTAAAGCAGTGATTTACTTTCTTAATGTTGAACTGATTACTTAACGATATGATTTACTTTTACAGTATTCTTACATTGGTGTTTTTTATTCACTATTGGTTGTGACTTGTATTATCCGAAAAAGCAACTAAAATTTAAAATATGTAATTAAAAATTTTTACATGTGTACGTTTCAATTTAAATAATAAAAGGCAAGCCAATATTAAATTTTAAGCACAATTTTTTGTGACCTTTTTAAAGTCAGTTTGAGTTTATCTACTTTTTTGAAAGCCTTTAGCTCAATATTATTTTTCCTCTTTTTATTATTATTTAATAATATTAAATCTCAAGAGTTGTTGAGATTGCTAAAAGAAAGTTTTGATAAATATTTATATTACTTATTATCATGTAAAAGTAAACTCCCTGTTCGAGCCAATTTCCACTTCTACTCTCTCCTGGCCTACATAAAATCTTAATCTTTTAATCAAAATCCAATTCACACGAAAGTAAGATTAAGATTTTTGAAGTTCGCTTAAATGGTGGACAAATAAAGAGGGTGGGGATAAACTGCTTTCTCCACTTTTTTACCATTACTGTTAGCAACAAAAAATCCTAATTTTTTTATCTTCCTTTCATGTGAAATGGGGCAAGCTTTTGTGTATTTATTCTCATCTGAATTTAGTGAAAAAAATCAAACGTCTTAGAAACAAGTGAGTTGAAAAAAAAAATACTTTATACTCTCAGAGCAGTGGTGCTTCTTGTTTTATGTAACAGTATATACACGCTGCACCGGAATGGTGCACTTTTTCATTATGAGGGGAATCGTTATTTGCGTCACAAAACCTTTTAGTTGCTTTTTGATTGGTCTTTCCGTATATCTACATATATGTCGCCGACACTTCGTTTATGCTACTTAGATCGTCAGTAGGCTCGCGAAAAACCTTTTTGAAAACTGTTCAAACATATACTTAATATTCTTTTATTTCTATTGAAACAATGAGTTTCAAAAACACTTAAACATATTTATGAAGACAAAAACATTTTTGTCTGCCGTTATTGCTACATATGTATTTTAGTTTTCTTTGCAATTACATGTAAGTTATATAGCAATATGAAATAACCGTTTGAACAGTTTCAAAAAGGGTTTCGAGTCTACTGACGAGCTGATAGCATGTGGAGCAAAATGTCGGCGAAATACAGGACATGCTGAAAGACTAGATAAAACATTTAAAAGATCTTTTGGCCTGATATATAATTTTAAAACATAATTTTGGTTTTAAAGCGATAATAAATATTATAAAATTCGTGTCACTGTAAAATGATAA